>JAARMF010002273.1:18490-29085 GCA_022844705.1 Toxascaris leonina
CCCCCCCCCCCCCCCCCATTATTGTTTTGGAAAAACGTCACGATTCAGCGGGAAGTGTACTGGTGTTCCCTTACTTAAGAAAGCCGTATTGTTGGACCATTCTTCCGCTGATCCCTAGCAATTAACTTTGTTACACAGTTGAACACTCTCTATGCTCAGTGAGGAAATTTGAACTGTCGACCTTCAACATGTCAAATCCAATCTCAACGGCACCTTTCCACATCCCCTTTGCTGGCTAGACATCACTAATCAGCTTATCGGCGATAGCCATCCTCGACACAGGCAATGTGGCAACGCTAGAGGCAATTCTCAGTGTTATTAACAATGAGCCTCACATTACAGCTCTCACACCTCGCGAACAGCAACATGCATGTTAGACTTCCTGCTTCTGGTTCAAGAAATCAAACTGCTCCAAAATCCTGTGACGTTCACGAGCGATGGTCGAATTATTCAGCAATAAAGCTACCTCATACTTGTAGCATTATAACAGTACTAAAAAATAGACTACCCGAAAGAGGGAAAGTGCAAGTTGCAACTCCACGTCGCCTACATCGATAGGTTTCGACCAGCCATGGATTCCATATTCGCAGCGTTTATGGATCGCGAAATGGAGCAAGCATAAACGATACAGTTGAGATCTCTTCGCATCCTGGAATTATTTTAAAGCAAAAGATTTGCTCGATGAGAATTTATTAGCGGAACGCAGTAGAAAGAAATTATTGCCCCAATTACACTATTTCATTAATCGATGCCTTCTTTTGTCCATGCTGGAAAGGATTCCTCACCTTTCCCGGCCCCATATCTTTGTTGCGAGAAAAAATCGTGGATGAAGAAGTAGATCAGCCGAGTTGACACAATCCTACTGACTGATTCAGAAGTCTGCACATGGAATAGACATTAAAAGCTAATCAAGAGGAACTGACAGCTTTAGCCAGAAATAAGGTTGAAAAGCCGGAAATTTAGTAACCCTTGCTTTTCAGTTCATTTGAATATTTGAAATTCGGTTCTTGAACTATAAGCATTAAGATCAAATCCTCGAAATTCTGTGCTACTTGGCCATTATCAATTGAGATAACAGTCCCATTAAACAACATATCACATCTGGTAGAATAGCCATGTAATGTTGAAATAATTTACGAATATATGTCAGGACATCCAAACATTCTACTCAGAATAAGCCATAGTTAGCTTTCATCTGCTTCTGATGATATTGTTCCTCGTCAATCGATGAACACTTTTGTTCATCGTCAATCGTTTTGAGGAAATCTGAAAAATCACCTAATCAATCCCCGTAATTACGTCGAATGAAAATGTTTACCGTATCAAGAGTATCAGAGATCTCCGTTGCTCGTCCATAATTATAATGATATCTCATAAAGTTGACGAATCCTCTGGGAACTTCAAGAGCAATAAGGCGACATTTATCGAGAAAAGGCTGCTGAAATATATCAAAAATATTTTCATGGTCGCAATTTTCAATTGTGGGATCTCGAAGANTTTCAATTGTGTGATCTCGAAGATCACTACTGGAGAACGTGCGAAGCATACTTCAAGTTGTAAATCTAGTTCAGATAAGAAACTGGAGAATTTGTGTCGCATCGTCGTCTTCAATGAACAACTTAGTGCAGTTTATGATGGTGTTGTTAACAAACTTATCCTCTTGCTGATGAGGACACGATGCAGGTTACTGGATTATTTGTACGAAATTTTCTCGACTCTAGTTCCTAAGCAGCACTCCGCAATTTCACGAATAGATATTAAGATATCTGCGTATTCATTGCTAGATATTTCAGGTATTCTGTGAATTCTTCTGGATGCTCTCAATTACAATGCTCGGATCAAGGAAAGGAGTCCTGCTCAAAGTAGCGGTCTTCACTAGCTTTTTCACGTACATACTACCACCGGCAATCTAGCTAGTCGAAATTTAGGTATTTTGATTAAAGCAGATGGTAATCCAAGACAGACGGCTATACCGGCTGGTCATCTGGAGTTACGTCGAAGAAAATACGGAACGACCGGTGAAGATTTTCAGTTTTTTCGATCTGCAACATTATTCTCGATGATTATATTCCATAATTCTTTAGTGCATGACGCCAATTTTCAAGCAAGTAAAAGGCACATCGAAGACGTTAATGCAATCATTGCCTCACAGACCAGTTCACTATTATAAATCATCATCAAATAATAAAAATATTCCAATAAAGCATTACAATAAACAAACCGCTCATATACATCTTTTGCAGAATAATTGTCCTCCCGAACACATCGACTGCAAAATTGCCCCTAAGTCGATGTGAAATGTGGCTCACTGATCACAACGCACATACATACTTTTGGCCACATTTCCCCAACAACTGCAACGGGGGTTTTTTTTTAGTAAAAACAAAGCGATCCATAATGTAGTGAACCACGATGCGCTGCGATGTGCTAACCGATGTGCCAACAAAATTCGAAGTATGGTCATCCTGAATGCATCTTATATTATATCTTCCCACTCTTAACCATTTTCTCAGCCATTAGCGTAAAATTGTCATCATTCTTTAAGGAGTGCTATTACGTTTATTCTATCAGTTCCCCATCATCAAGATAACCCGTGCAACTTTTTCGCAGCCGAGCGTCGTTGAGTATCGACCGCTCTTATATATGCCGCTATTTCAGTGGCTGTATCGTACGCAGCACTCAGAGAAACGCACAGATGCTCGAATGATGGGTGCTAAGTTGGTATGCACAAAAGCGGTGAATAGCATACCTTCAGAAGAAGCTCCTCAAGAGCGCGTATATTTGCTGGCGATGCCAAATGAGCATTCTCGAACAGAATCCATTCTCCCGATTGCAGAATCGGATCAATTTCCACGCAAGCAACATCCGCTACTGAGTACACATGCAGTATTGTTCCCGCCCTGAAAGCGTTGATCGTTTGATCAACTACCACAAATAGTCGGGATTACAAGATAATTCAGTTCGACAAGACCATTCCTCATTGCAAAGTATTTTAGAGTTGACACAAACAATTTTTAAACAGTTGACACATATCATCGATCTATGCGATGAATACAACCTCTGATACTGCTAAAACACATCGGCTTTGTTTCTGAATATTATCGATCGCAACTATATAGCATATAGTCAGAGATGCAAAGACTGTGTGAGGTTCATTTTAGGAGCGTTGCCTGTATTCTGCGACAATTTCATCGCAGCAGTGACCCCATCAATTAAAAACCACGAAATAAATTTAAATAATTATGCATGCGATGCGCACGATGTCACAACTTCGCAACATGGCGCCTGAGAACTCAAAAACCGATGGTGAGCAAAAAAGACAAACAAATGATCCAGGAGGGTTACTACAGTATCCGCCTTCGACAATGCAGTTTCCCATGACACATTGCATCAATAATTAAAATCAATGAAAAAATATAGGCTTTAGTGCATTTCTTCGGCACTTGACGAATTGTATAGATAACCAACATTTCCTTTAGCATCGAAATCAAGTGCTTTCTTTGGTGCTGGAAGAAATATCCAGCAGTTGCTAAGCTTTCGTTTACTTCAGACGATGGGCCTCAATAAACCTATAAACGGCAAATCCACGACTCTGGTCGGGAAGATCATTCCCTTACTGACATCCGACCAGAATGCACAACGCTTCATCGGATATTGTGGAATTTTGCAAATAGTATAATAATATGAGGCAGTTATTTCGTAGCGGTATTTCTCGTTGATACCGCATCATTTCACGAANTTGATACTGCATCATTTCACGAACTCTTTCACTTCGAAATACGGTGTTTCCTCTCGAGACACCTTTCCCATATGTCTATACCCTCGATGATTGATATGCAATAAGAAAGACTGAAGGAAATTCATGTTACTAATAGGATAGATGCAGATAATGTGGCCATATTGAGCTTTTCAAACTTCAGAAAAATCGCTGAATCGATGAGTAGAAGATGGTTGATTGACGGAACACACCAGTAGAATGCTTTACGAAGTGACGTCATTTCGCCCGTAAAGGCCAAGAATGATCCACTGTTGCTGATCGTTTCGAGGAGCTATTTTGTTCCAGAACGAACGTCTTACTTTGAAGTGGTCTGCTCCCATAAAAATCTCTCAAAGCACGACCCTTCCCATGTGTCTATGCCTTCATAAAAAATAACGTATTTAGAGCTTTCATTGTTCGAATATGTTATTAAGTTCTGCAATACACATTTTGCAGAAACGCTGTGCCATAACCTTCGGCTCTCAAGTGCACTGCTGATCACTGCACTGCTGCACTTCTTTTCTTTTATACTTATATTCTTAAAACTCGTCAAAAGTCGCTTCGAAAACTGTCATACTAGATATAAGAAAACTCCACGATAACTCTGGAAAATGTTGGAATCTGGATGTTTCCATCCACTGAAGTCATCTGCCTAATATGCCTATAGCTCATTCGAATTTGAGAGATCCGAATAAAGTTTGCATCCAAAATGAGTTTTTACAATACTTGGAGAGTGAATAAGCATCACCACCAGAGGTCATCATCGTTGCTTTCTTGTCTGTTGGTCGAAATCAGTGGACCGATAACCGCAAACACGCGTCTACGTGTGCGCAAAAATGACTGTGCATTCTGTAGAATAATGCACGAAGTGCATACAGCAGTACAGAGCACAATGTAATGTTTGAAGTGCATATGCGCTAATTTCTTTAGAAAATTTCGCACAAGCGTTACTTACTGTTTGTTCTGAGCGCTCTTTCTTCTTGTACGAGCAAGGCGGTCGAGTTGTTTGAGTACCGAAAATGATTCGCGCGAAATCAATAACGCGACTGGAGTGTGACAGTCAGTGACCGCATGAAGCTTCCAGATGTCAAAGGTCGGTGTTTCTTCTTCATCCTTCATATCCAAGCAGCGCCAATTCACATTTGCCAGCCTGTGAAATGCAGCATGAGCACGAGGACCGATCGAGGTGAAATCAGTTTTAGCGTTTGCTGAGTTTGGCTGATATCTAACAGACGAAAACGCAAACATACGCGCAGAAACTGAGATGCAGTATAGCGAAGAAGAAAATATTCAACGACGCACGGCAAATTTACGTGCTACGGAAGTGAACATAAAAAATCGATGTGGCGAATTTCTCAACAAGTTCTTGTTAGCATGATAGCCAAACCGGCAGGCAAAGAGTACAAAGGCGAAGAAGGAAGCCGATATAGGATGTCTGCATGTGTTCGCAGAAGTTAAAAATATGTTCTTGCTGTGTTCAGGAAAATACAGTATAAATTTTATGCGAAACAATTAAATGATGCTCGGAATCACTTCTAACGAAGTACTGTTGGGCTCTCATTTCTTTTCCATCCCTTCCTCTACCCCGAAAGAGAGGCTCCTCTTATCTCATCATTTTCAAAGACTAATTCTCGCCGCCACTGCCACTTTACCCAAGAGAGAAGACATTCTCAGATTCTCGACCATACTGCAAATTGAAGGTTCTGAGCAAGGAGGCCAAAAACGTACTCAACTTCTAAAAGTTCACGAAGTACCAGTTTGAAGTTTTTGAGCCACAGCAGCAAGTCAGGTATAAACTGCTCATACAACTAAAAAAAGGTTAAGGTGGCCAGTAAAGTGTTGTAAGCTGCCAGCTAAGGCAGTTCATGAGCCATCACGATTCGACTTTCAAGCTTGTGCAGCAACTAAAGAGCGAAGAGAATTACTGCAAAGTGCTAATCTGAACGAGACGTGGCAAATTATGTGTGGGAAGTTTTAAGGAACGCGTCCTCAGTCTTCAACGTGTCAAAGTGTGTAATCTTTCTCCAGGTTTAGGTAACACATCAGAAGTACGACTTACTGTTGCTACGTCCCTCGAACGAGTTAAAGACCTTTTGAAATAGTGAATAAAATGTTCTGCGGGACCTGCTGTCAACTCCAAAAGAAGTATTTTGCACTGAACGCTTTCCACACTGAGATTCGAACGGACAAGCTTCAGTGGTGAGATGGGGAGGGGGGGGGGGTGAAAGAAGAAGGTTGCTACCATAAAACAGTGAAAGCAGGGGTAAGCGGATGAATTCCGGAGTTTAGTTTCAAAATCAGTTTATCCATACGTGCTGGAAATCCCATTTGAATTGGTAGAGTAAATGTTAAGTTGAAATATTTGAACTGTCAAACAGACAGATCTTTGCAGTATTCGACTCCGCTTGAATGAAAAACCCTTGAGGACCGGAACCAAAGACCGAAAATTATTTTTGTGTGGTGCGGTTTCAGGTTTCCGTCGATTTGCGTCAAAAAAACAAATGCGTAGAATGGATCTACTAGAAAAATGCCTAGAAAAAAAGCTAACTCAAACAACACCGGAATTAGCTGTTTCTGGATATCTGTTGCTGCTGAGCTTCGGTTTTAGGGAACTCCTTACGTAATAGAAGGTGATGGTTGAAAATGGAATCAGAAATGGATAGTGAGAAGAATTGCTTAAGAACGAGAGTGTGAATATTGAAAAGATGCGATGCATTATGCTGAGAGGTACCGTGATAGCACAGCAGTAAGAGGAAAACTGCAACAGTGCGAACAAAACAGATCCATCCCATCAATCAAAATGGTAATTTTATTTCCCATTTAAATTGACTTCCGTCCAATATTTGGACCAGTCGACGTCGCAAAAGCACAAGTTCTTGAATGTTGAAAGGAACGGAATAGCATTTATGAAGACGTATTTGAACAGAAAATTAGCAACACATCAATTATATCTGTGGATAAGAGTGATACATAACACTGCGTTTGTTTCGATCGATTCCTACTTTAACTACAGCCACAAGATTAAGGCCAAATGTTAACAATATGGTTTCAAAGTACGGTAAAAGTACATCCAACGAGTAAATAAAGAGATAGGAAAAAGCATTAGCTGTTGATCGGTGAAATGCGAGTGAAGCAGAAATCGAAAAATAAGGCGATGTTCCTCAAACAACGCAGTGGAGATCGAGTCGAAACACGAAGAGGCGAACTCTGCTATCGCCTTCGGATCGGCTCTTTTCTCGCCAAATTTTAACGAATGCAGACTCTAAACTCGAAATTATGATTGCTGTAGTCCATAGATTGGATTGAAAACATCTTTTCCACATGCACGATGAAATATTCATCGGATTATGAGCAACACTTTGTTAAAAAGACATCGAAATGCAGAATTTATTCGTGGATATGGAAGGAACAATATAAAAATGCTTGGAGAGGAATGCGTTCATCGACTGATTCATTCCTATACGGATTTGATTGTTTAATATAGCGCCGCAAAGTGGCCATCAATAACACAAAGGCATAATTAAAACAACCTTAAATAAAGCAAAACTGCTCTGATAAAAGCGTTACTCCTAGAATACACGAAAGTGTGCAGTCAACTTCCGTTCAAATTTCACGGAAGCGAGCAAGTGAATATATCGCAGTTTAGGCAATTTTTGAGAGCACACTATGCTTCAAATAATTGGAAGAAAAAAAGGAATTCTCATCGCTTAAATTTTTGACGGCCGCATTCACCGCACTTTGATGCCCACTAAGGTGAGACAGTATACCTTAACAAAGCCTACAGTATCTTCTTAAAATGGAAGGCAAAGCAACCAACACTTGAGTCTTACGTTGCTGAACAGTCGAAGAAGATGTTGAAGAGGGAAACGATAGAGCGGCAACAGATGAGTTAGAGACTGAATGATGCATACACTATGTGCAGCACTATCAATAATCGAACGATAATCTCCCCTCGTTCGCTCTATACGCTCGTTTACCTTGTTCAGTTCATCCTGAAATTAATCAAGTGATGCCGGTTTGAGTGCGAATTTGAAAAAAGTTTGCAGTGAATACACACTGCTAAACTCATCCCTTCTGAGACCGTTTGCGGTCTACAGAACATACTTTTCGCAATTACCTGCTTGTCTCTCAATAATGTTCTAAAGACATTTATGTATGCAACAATATCACGAGTAAATGAAAAAAGTTGATCTTATTGCTTTGCATAAAATATTTTCTCTGTGATCAAAGAGAGGTTTCACAAAGAATCCTTGGATACATAGCCATATTTCTGCAAAAGTGCAGCATATTCTTAAACGAACAAATTTGGGCGTAGCCCGGGCTTTATAGGGATATCGAGAGGCAAATCAGTATATTTCAAACGGCTCAGAAACGATGGTCGAAGAACAAATGCTCTAAATACAACTTCTTAACTATAAAATTGTTTAATAGTCAATATTCGTCAATTGATGGAATTTTGGATCGGAGACAATTATTTTGTTGGTTGTCACTAAAAGAAATGGCGCTTATAAAGCTGAGAAATGTGTTAGTTTTGGCGGAAAACTGTCAAGTTTGTGGATGAGGTTTTGGTAGTTCTTTACTGTGTTCCCTGTGTCCTTTCAATTTCCTCTCCCTTTTTGTGTTGCAACATATCCGAGCCTACGAGAGAAGGCCATTATTCACAATTACTTGATTATATCGAATAAAACCAACTCTTCAGTTGAATCTTTTCTTCAAAGCTTTGGCACGAAAAATATCTTTCGTTTCCTTCAGTAACTCCTGCACCTTCCTCAGACAAACTCTGTTTGACTGGAACTGCTGATAGAAGGCGTCTAATGAAGCCTTCACCGTTCCCAAAAATTTCCTTCAGTTATCTTATCAAATGGCCTCTTATATGAGCCACTAGTGCCTCATCATGCCAACGGTTGCAAGAAACATGCCGTCCCCAATACAGAATGCTCAATTCCCCCCTATGCCCCTCGCATTCAAATAGCCCGTCTCAAAGATCATACGTGCCTCTGCGGGTTTGTGATACGATACAGGTTACAACAATGCATTGCGTATTACGCTATCAATCACCCGAGTCGAAAAAAAAATCAGTAAAAAAAAGATTAGAGGTGGTGATCAACGAGCTCAATGCTTGAATAGCATAACCACTGTACTACTCATTCAGCAATTCCTTCAAAACAAACAAACGAGAGGAAACATTACAACTGTTGATTTCCTTTGTAGTGTCAGTTTTCTCGAATTGGACAACAACTCGATGGCACGTTCATCGTCTAATTCATTTGCATTGGCAAGCATTGCCAGTAGATTCTGCTCAGTGATCATGATTTCATGACCTAGTTGAATCTAAAAATAATGTTGTTAGACATAATATCGAATGAATGCAATTGAGAACTACCGCTCCCCTCCTCCCACCTCATTGCCCATCGGGGTTCCACTTCAACGATAGCAACTTTCTCAATTTAATGACTATAAGTTGGTAAATGATGAGCCAATACTTTCAGCAGATAAGTCACATTCATCCGTTTCCATTAAATCTTTGAACTAGTCTCCGCATTAGTTTCCCATGTGACAGTGATAAACACTCTCCATCGCATAGCACTTCGCATCATTTCACAGCCATCTATCTTCAACTGACGCATTCGCTTATCGTGATAAATACCGAAGCAAGAACTAGATAATAAAGACAAATGATGCGATCGTGTTGTAGAAATATCTGATGGAGGAGAATATGGGAAATTATATGACTTCTTGACAAATCAATCGACACACCAGTACAAGATAATATTTGAGGTTTAATAACGGGTCACTCGCATTCAAATAAAGCAATGCTCCCGGATTCAGCGAAATGCAACAAGCTACCTCCTGCTCATGCAGTTGCACACTTTGCTCATGAAGCTGGGGTGTCACATACGTAATTAGAACGTTCCATAAGTCGGCTGCGATAATTTCTTCAGTGGGCATAAATTCAATCGGTACAACCTAAAAGGCATCTCGATGCATCTTTAGAACTCGAACGGACCATCACAATCCTCATATTTTATAGCATTATATAAAAAGATGTTTCATCGGCAAACAGGCGGCATTACCTTATCACAGAGGTTCAGAAAAGCTTTAATCCTCTCTAGACTACGATCACAGCTATGGTGTGTTCTATAATGACTTTTGCATCTTCCTCAACAAACCCTTTGGCTTTCTTTTACAACATTCGTCCTCATTTAGTGTTGATGTTGCAAGGGCCATTTTTCTTTTGTTGTTTCGGTTTAATCGAAGGTGTATGACATATCGAAACGTTGCAGCACCGAATTAGTTCTAAACATTGCATTTGCTTAGGTGTACGAGAATGTAGGGGTTGGGAAATGTGAGCATTCCAGGATAACTGCCGTTGGGGTACAAACAGATTTTCACCGAAGGAGGAGAGGCAAATAAGGAAGGTTTCGATCGGGTAGAGGTGAAGGCTATCCAATTCATAGCGGCAACACAATGACGAAAAATGAGCAGGTATTAAATAATTTCACGTTTCGAAGTCGAAGCTACGCAAAGAAAGGCTCATAACACTGTACACGTCGTTTTTCCTCAGCGCGTCGCGATTTTCTAAAGAGGCAAATGAAGCGATGTCAGCTTGAAGCGAGATTCCCGAAGGTTCGGAGGTGAGGAAATACACACAAAGACAATATCATCGTGTTGTTGCGTTGGAATTACCTTGATTATCCGAAGCAAATCACATTCAAGAACTTTTTGGAATTTCACCAAGAAATCACCTCCCCCCCATCCCCCCCCCCCTTCTCTCCCTAAAGCTTTCTTATTTCAAAGTTCCAGCACTCTGAAGCAGTCACGTTCGCTTTGAATTTAT
>JAARMF010002275.1:0-10352 GCA_022844705.1 Toxascaris leonina
TTGGTGGTAATCTTCACAAAGTCTATTTGCAGACTGGTGATTTGCCGGCCGACATTGCTAATATGTTGGAAGAAAATTTTCAACGTCACTACAGACATAATCGGGCACCTTTTGTGGTCGCAATAGACACCGAATACCTCACATCGCTTCAGGACAACGGCGCAGTGAGCGCGCTTGAAACCTTCATTTCAAAGGTGAATGACTCGATTCTGAGGAGGTCTTTGAATCTGAGCATGAATGAAGCTTTCGCAATATGTAATAAGTAGTGGTCATCTTTGGATGACGTTTTATAACTATAAATCTGTCCGAAGCAGCTTGCAAGCGGCTGCTGTCGGGAATCTTTCAAGGAAGTCATGACAATCTCAAGGAAGTCATGACAATCTCGCAATCTCAAGGAAGTCATGACGCTGATAACCAACTTAGGTGACGCTGATAAGCAACTTATTTTTTTCTACCGGAACGTTTACCTCCCTTCCATGAGTCATCTGTTTTCCTCAAATGGACTGTCGAAAATGCCATTGGAAAACCATTTTTTCACTTGTCGCTAGACCCGCCGTCTACACGTCAAACAGCAACTTTCCTAAAAACGCTTTAACGAATTTAGTATCCCACAATTAATTCCATACCATTCATTAACATATTATTCAAGGTGAATTTCAGTTGCGCAATAAATCAACCGAATTCTTCCTTCTTCGAATGTATTGTAAGTAATCTATTTGCAACTAATCGTATTGCTTTAAGGTGTTGCAAAATCCCGACACATATATAATAAGTGCTTCGCAAGCACTTCGTTGGTTGCAGTTACCTACGAAGCTAGCAAAAATTCACAATTTCGCTGCGTGGCGATGTGACCAGCGAACGCAAGAGCATATTCTTCCTTGTGAGGTATGAATTGCAACAAATTGTGGTTCTGCAATTATTTTAATAATACGAAACCAAATAAATTCAAACTTTTATTGCGAAGGGATGTAATCTTTATACAGTATTCATCTCTTTGCTTTTGAAATTCACGACAAGAACGTTATTCTCTATTGTAAGCGTTTATTTCGTAATATTTCTAACACTCTAAATTATTTCGTAATATTCCGAACACTCTAAATGTTTCACTTTCAAGCGGCAACTTCGCCATCGTTTCACTACTTAGTCGATCGTTTTCATCTGTTCGGCCATCTTCCAACAATTATACTCCGTCGACTACCGATCCAGCAGAAAAACAAAACTTCATTTACGAATTCCACACATTCCATTCGAGATGTACTTGCAGTTTGCTTGCCATACAGAATATGCTAATCTGCTCAAGATACTATGAAACTAAAAGAGCTATTCACCTTCTCAGAAATGATACCAGAGATCATCCATTTCCAGAATCCTTCGACGTGTGCATTCACATGTGATCGAGGCGAAGCACATGCTTTCCGCGTATGTGGTTCATGCCCTCGAGCCTATCCTAAACTTGGAGACCCAACAGGAAGTGGCAATGTTACTGTAGTGAATTGATATACATATATGCTTGTATTGTGTTGTACTGGTTGTTTTTGTGTACGATGTACTCTAATAATTCAAAATTAGAGCAGAGGGCATAACTTGGGAGTTCGCCTAAGTATTCTCATGTTTAATTCTTGAAAGTCTAGTTTCAGCTCCTTGCGGCAAAACTTTTTTCGCTGTTTGTGGTCAAACTTTATTTGCCCATGCTTAAATTGCTTCCCCAATTCAGGGATCCCCTAGATAATCAACGAAAATTTTCGAGTCTTCGTAAAAGTTAAGAACGTCTGTAATAGTTATATATAACAATCTTAGGAAAAGTACCTCTCAAGTGCTAAATTTCATTTTTCCCTTTATTCGACGTCTTTTTCAATTCCTTCAGAGAGAAGGGATTATTTTATCCATCTTCAGTAATGAATCTATTTGTCTGAAATGGAGAAAGGGATTATTTGAGAGAGCGACCTGTTGCGTAAAGATGCATCGCTTTCCTCAATATTAATCTCGTAAACCCACTCAAATGGCACGAAATTCGACCACTCTTTTGCGGAAATTGCCTGAAAGTGATGCACGCAATAGTCAACCACTTAAGCCTCTCAGCGATCACTTCACTCGCCGACTATTTTTAGAACCGAAAATATGTCCACAAACATTTGCATACAAATTACCCGAGTTATGCATCTGTACGTGTCATGTGAACAGGCTGATATTCATCAGATGTGCCCTTTTTCATTCCATTACAGCAAGAATCTCTCAAGCAGCATCAGTTGGCATAGACTAGAAATTTATAAGTGTGGATGAGGGGGGTGTGCTGTTGAGATGCTAGAAGTAAACGTTTGGAATATGAACATAATTGATGTATGCGCAGGAAAATCCCTGAGATCACATGCATATTTGGCTAAAATTTTGGATGATTATCTAGAAGAGAGAGAGAAGGAGAAGGAAGTATCTAATTACTGGCGAGTTGGAGCTCGAATAACATTTATGCTGACCCAATTTCAAATCTTCAGACTATTGGAATGGAAAGGAAATTCACATGACAAGTTCCAGATGGCAATGAGATTAATTAAATGTTTCTATTCACGGACCACATAGATAATCAGCGGAAATTTCCGCGTTTCCGTGAAAGCTAGATTAATTAACCAGTATGTAATCTTGATACACTGCCATCTTTAATATATTTAACGGTGAGCGACAGCTGTTTTACCTCATCACCGACGCCAAATTGATTTGAGCAATATTCTAATGTGTATTTTATGACATAATTTTGCGAGCTTTCTTCTGCACTTCCGGCAATAATGGCCCCTAAGTTGAATGACTTCAAGCAACGAACTAAACAGATTATCTTTAATCTGAACCACTTAAAGCCTCAATGTTGCAAACAACTTGGCTGCACATCATTCCCACAAGAATATGAGCCATGAGGTGAGGTCGTCTAGGCATGAATCATCCACACGGTGCAAACTTTTTTCCATACTGAATATTGGTGCGTTTGACGTCTTTTTATAACGCAGTGTGTCGTGTCAGTTGATTGCAGCACTATTATGCGAGACTATCAGACTAGCACTGAAAAAGTCACCAGTGACATGTACACCCAACTTCAAATGCATTGACTCTTTTTAAATTATTTTCCATTGGCCCTCTAGCNNNTAAATTATTTTCCATTGGCCCTCTAGCTCACGCATATCGGATCTTTCAATCTGAAACATTGCGTGAGATTTCTTTCGATTGGAATGAATATTCTGGTTTAGAAGTTAACGGCCTTGTGCCTTGTGAACTAGGCTTGCTCATAAATATCTACGCAACTGAATATATGGAACAAAGAAAATATGAGGCGATGTGAAGGTGGGCTTGACTGTTGTAATGGACTGCAGATTTAGTTATAAATGCATCCTCAATTATTTACACTTTGTCTTTTTTAGTGGAAGCATTTACACTTTACAGAATCAGTTATTTTTAGTGGAAGCAAAAACATTTTCGATAGAAAACCTTTACGAACCCCGATCAAGTTTTCGATTCGGGAATGAGGAAGGAGGGAGGGAGGGGGGCACAAGATCGTTCACATTCCCCTCTACGGTATCTGCTGCCACCGCTTACTTGCAATGTGATCGATTAACACTTTCAACACTATTGCTTACTGCCTCTGAAATAAACTTCAAGCTGTAGATTGAATCATTTCTTCATTAATATCTCAACATGATTGTATTACATTGAAATAATGCAAAACGAATATATATGCACTATAAATAAAAAATTGAATGACAATGCTGCGTTGCATCAAAGTCATCTAATAGGCTATATTGCTCAATAAGCACCGCCGAATGCACATCAACGATAAACGGTTCATAGGCCCGAATGTATTCATTCATTATCGAATAGACTGACATTGGAATGATAACAGCGGATAAATAGCAGTTAGTGTATACATCAAGCGAGGAACCGAGAAGAACCAAGAGGAATGCGGGTGGGGGAAGGGGGGGTGAGGGGGGGGGGGGGGGGCTTTCAAAACGAAAATTTCGATGTCATGACAATGTTAGTTCATCGCAATTCTGAGTGGACAATTCACCACGGGGAGCGACTTCGGCTCAATAGTTTCGAAGAAATCTATCATCACGTATACATAAAAGCAAAAAGACATAGGAAGACAGAAAAATTAGTAGGAATGCTGCCTCCTGAATTCCTAAGAAACGTATAACAGCTGAAATTCGCACTTTGGTTCAGATACGGAATCGGTTTAACACTATTTTAAACGTCTTCGCCTAATTTCATTGGGAAATTACCGTTCCCTCTCCAATATTTCGGTGATGAAAAAAGTAGAGAAGGGGTTTGTGGTGATTTGTTAAACCATTCTAGATTTAATGTCTCCCCTTAGGCGATGTGTGCGATTTAACAACCATTACGCGTTTTTATGGAACATCAACTCTAGTCGCTTAGCTAATACAAATAGCAGCGATAAGTGAATATACAAGTGTTCTATCGAAGAAAAAATAAACCTATTTAATCGTCGCAACGCTCATATCACTCGCTTACAGCCGCAGCAAGAAAAAATCGTTATACAAACATCCCGATCTCAATTCCCTATACCCTTTCGTTTTTTTTTTACATATCTTACACAGTTGTCAAGAAATGTTCGTGGTGNTTGTGAAGAAATGTTCGTGGTGAGAACTAGACTGCATAAAAATTCACACGATCATACTCGGAAAGCTTTCATCGACAATGATGCAAAAAGCATTTGAATGTATTCGTTCGGAAATTTTGATTCCCCACAGGAATCACTTCTTTGATGTAATTAACAGAAAATTCACAGCAATAAATAACAATCTTATCAACGCAATGGAATCGTGTGGGTGACAATTGACGAGATATTTGTCAGAATCAAATTTTATCTCACTGCAAACTCTTCGGAAATTTTCACCGAGATTTCGAAATAATGAAGATGTCATTATGTCCGCTGATAGATATTTTCTCTGCAAAAACTCTGAATTTTTATATTTTTATTTTTTTTCTATGAAAATTCATTGCCAATAAACGATCGAATATGTTACGTTTGCATCGGCAATTTAAAATACTAACGCAAAAACTAGGAGAGCTCATTTTTAATTCGATTCGACTAGCAAATGATCAACCCTACTGCAATCATTTTCGACTATCAGAAGGGCGCACGTTCTTGTTCTCATCTATATTTGTTTTTTTCTGATATTATTGAACAGCAGATAACCCGTACCGGAAGCAACCCATCGACCGCTCGTACCGACGGTGAAATGAAGAGGATTATAGACACCCTTTCCCTCCGTCCACAACTCCACTACCTTAATTGGAGGGAAATTTAAGCAATTTTAGCAGAAATTTACAATATGACTTCTTTTTTCTTCATTTGGAAGTACAGGTAGTATAGGCTGTGACAATGGAATTTTCTTTATTTACCCTTCAAATTCATATTTAACAACGAATCACGCGTTCAAGCATATGCAGCAATAACTCTCTTCTGCGATGGAAAATACTGACTGAATGAACTAAATGCGAAAACTTTCACTTATTTTATTTCAAAACAGTTGGAGAACACTGAGAATCAAAAATATCCCTTCGTGGGATTCAAGCCGGATATAACGAATGCTCAACTTGTGAACACATGCACTATCTTGAATGTAGGAATACTGCACTCTTGACGCTCCGTCAATTTCTTTGGGCGCTCATACTTGTCCCAAATAGTTTTTATAATTTCCTATATACTCACCTCCTGCGAAGGAATATCTTTGATTCAATGCTATAACAATAACAACAACACGTTTACGGATTGCATTTTAGGCTCAACGCTTGAAAATGCGGAACTTAGAAGGCGTCGATGCTTGTACTTTGAGAAACTCTGGCAGATTCAAACATTCCGAGTTGCTTTCATGCCTGAAAAGAATATTATTAATTAAAATGCTTATAATTGTCGTCACTTAAAACTTTATTGAAATAATCAATAAATCGATAAAATGAAAGTCGAACAAACATTCGCGGCAAACTGAGAACAAATGAATCGTGGGCGGAAAGTGGATTGTACGAACTCTATGCTTAATGCTTGATATTATGCCTCACCACTATCACAAAATATCATCGAAACACACTTCCTCTGCAGTGATGCACCGTAATTTAGTAATTGTGTCTCTATAAAAGAATAATTAAATCTCTTTAAAAGTGCAATTCAATGAGGCGACTCAATTTTGTTTGCCATCTCTCTGAGGAATTTTTATATCACT
Source organism: Toxascaris leonina (assembly GCA_022844705.1). Classification (NCBI taxonomy): domain Eukaryota; kingdom Metazoa; phylum Nematoda; class Chromadorea; order Rhabditida; family Ascarididae; genus Toxascaris; species Toxascaris leonina. The sequence continues at coordinate 6,222 of JAARMF010002275.1, forward strand.
CTGAAACATGAATGTCAACAAACGAGACAATCAAGTGTTTATTACCGAAAGCTTGAATATGTTCTCGAATGATCAGCACTCCCCTTTCAATATAACATTCAGAACCTTTGTAGAGTTATATTTGCAGGGCACATTACATTTCATTTCCGCAACACCCACAAATTTATTTGTCCGTTTATTCGATGGTTTCAACTCGGTAACTGCTGGAATTATCACTACGAAAATCCCAAATCCAGTATTAATCTTCAGTTGATTTCAGCAACTTCGGTGGAAATTATAAAGGCTGAAAAGCATAGAAAAATTCGCATAAATTTTACATCAATCGACTCGCAAAGAAGTCTTCTAGAAACCCCAAGCAACAAGCAGCAATCAGCTTAATCAAAATATGACTGCAATGGCGTTTTTACTTTTTTGTTGGTAAATTATGAAAATTTTTGGTCTAGTCAACTGAATTATAAAGAGAATATCGTGTCATTTCCACTCCGCACGATCCAACAATCGTTTAGAAATTCCACAGACTCCGAGATTTCTTATCCATGACAAAATTTCATTGGAAATCAATGCTCGTGGATTTATATGAAGAAATAAGCCGCGAGATGAGCAAAAACGACGACTCGTGAGGAAATTCGACGAAAATCATCTCTCAGCACGACATATTCGGTGCCTTTGCCGCCGCTATTTAACAAACGCAAACCTCTTCTGCCTCTTTTTCTAAACAGTGATGGTGGACTAGACTTATGAGAGTTTTGATCGTCAGCAAACTTCATCGAAGAGGTTTTCGAATATGCGGATATTGAGAATGATGTCATGGACGAAAATGATTTTTGTTCTATGTCAATGGGATTGCAGTACTTGCTGTCTAAGCCACTCCAAGTAAAACATCAGAATCACTCACAAAACTCGCGGCTACGAAAGGCATAAATTTGCGAAAATCCAGACCGTCATAAGGAACTTAAGGTCTCACTTTTGGACCACAGGGAATTCGTAGAACATTAAGAGGCAAAATTTGGACATCATGAAAACCCCGCATTTGGAGACGTCGAGTGAATTAAAAAAATTCTAAGCTAGGTGATTCCCCCTTCCCCTCCTCCACAAAAAAAGAAGAAAAATGAAATGAATCGACCAAATGATGTGAAATTTGAGGGAATTTATGTTCTTTAAAATCCTGAAGGGGCTTTCCAATGTTGGAGTGCGAATTTGCCCTCAAAGTTTTTCAAACCGAAATCGCATAAATTTTAAAAAATTGTCCCACAGTGATACTGGTAAATAATTTCAGCAGAAACGCCTCTATTAAGAACTCGGTCCTATCTTCACCACCTACGAGACGCAGGGTTCTCCATCTGCGCCGGATGAATAGGATAGGAGATGAGATCGGGAACGCTAATGGCTGAAGTACTGTGAACAGCCTTCGGATGAAAAAAAAAATCCCAATCGCTCCTAACCTTAGTGCTGAGGGTTGATGGCTCCGATTCTTTCACTTCTTAAGAGTTCCCACTCCTAGTGTATATATCACTTCTTGGTAAAGCATTACTCCCCAATAAGCGCTCGCTCATGGAGAAGGGAAAAAAGCTCGAATCATAGATGCTAATTTGAGATACTCTGAATGTAAAGGGTCTCTCTCATCATTCAAAGATATTAGAAGACTGAGAGAATGCATAAGCTTTCTTATAAAGAGGCAGTTCTGGAACAGCGATTTTGCTTTTTCTCCAAACTGGGAAGTATCGGATTGCAGAAGTTCGATGCTCAAGGATATGCGGGACGCTATTTAATTGTGATTTCTCTTGGACGAAGGATCAGTGCCAGCCGATCTCTTTCAAGCATATCTCAGTGGAAGCCTATAAAACGGCTGTTTCAAGGGAAGAATATGAAAGTAAGGAATAAATCTCAGCCATCGATTCGACAAAGGATCGACCGCTGACGAACTACATCAAAGCAATTTCCACCTCTACAATCTTNNNAACTCAATTTCTCCCATTATTTTCTCTTCCTCGTATCACTTTCTTCAGCTTCACGTAAGCTAATATTAAGCTGGTGGCTAACTGAATATGCATGCGAAAATCTCGACATTTATCGATTGATATGTCATTCAATTCGAGAAGGCTGAAAGCAGCAAATTTTTGATACAAAAGACTGGTATCAACCCCGGAAATGTTCATAAAAATCCGTGACAGAGCAGAACAGAGCGGTGTCACACACGCAACAGCAGTCCACTTATCCTCTTCCGCAGTTTCGAGTTGCGAGCGGGACAAGCTATGGAATGAAACTTATTGAGCGTAACGCTTATTTATCCACCATATTAGAATTCATTCCAATCAATTGCACTTTTTATGAATAATGTAAGCACATACAGAATACCAAATTGCGTAGTCGATTTTTCGCATATGCAAATTTCCTCCAATGATTCGATATATCGTAATTACAGTGGTATTCAGTCGTTAGCTACTTCCAAATAAGGCATTTTTATGTTTAGTAGTAGATCAACAGTTACCAACTTCAGAAATATGATTGTCCAAAACATTGACATCACTTCAAAGCCATGAAGACTTTTTGATCTAAACGACAACCAAATTACATCTCATGTTTCGCTCTAGAACCGGCGAACAATCTCAGCTGAGCACAAAGTCATCTCCCCTTCATCTTCCGCCCACACTCAACTGCCCTTCACACCAACACAAGAAAAGACACACATTCCACCCAGTGGATTGCTAGACATCCATGAGCCTCAAATTTCCGCATTTCGCTGCAATACAAGAAGATCCTGCAAAATTTCTATTCTTAGAACTACACTCCTGGATGGGCGAGGGGCAGGAAAAGGCAAGACGGTGAAAATATGGTCAAAGCCAAACGAACTGACCGTATCATATCTTCGATATCGACCAGCATCGAGTCTTGTTGCATATGCAAAGAATCCCTCTCGACCAATAACCGCATCAACTCGGCATTCTCTTCTGAAATTATCTGACGGAATGTGCACAGGCAGAAAATCGAATGCTCATCACTCTCTTTACACAAAGCGACTCCCATCAACTGTTCTTCATTTCTATTTCTTTCTGAATTGAAACTTTTTTATTCGAGCGAATCCTTTACTGCAAAATGTGAAAATTTTCCGAATAAAAACAAAACGATTAAAATATTTTGCACAAAAAAATTCGAACAAAGAACCATTTTGTGCTCATAAATCGTCATTCCAATATAAAATCAACTGATGATATTATCAACGATCAACACCGAATTCATAAGGATAAAAGTGATGCAACCTTTTACTTGCGAGAGGAAATTATGGATAAGAGGAGAGCGCAATTAGCCTCATTCATATTGAATGACCACATTGCAATGTTCTAATGAATGTTAGAGTGCTGCTAAAATAGTATGGCACGAGAGTGAAAAGTTCCCTTTAATTTCCTATTAAAAGGTTGCTATCCCCTCATTATGAGCGAGAACTTTCCATAGCAATGAACTTTTATGGAATTATTTCACTTAATTTATGAATATGAAATCCTCTTCTTGCCAGCCAGAGAACATATCACTGCATTTAGGAAGAATGAAATTTCAGAGAAGGATTTTGAACGGATAAGGAAGTGATCTCAAATATCTGCAATAGTTAAAATTCGTATATAACTAAGTGAAGCGTGCATAGAAAGACTGCTTATAAACAAAGAGGAGGACACTGCAAAAATCTCTCCTTGACGAGGACTTATTTCTCTTCGGAGGGATAGGAGTGGAGGAGAGGTGGAACAGGACGGTATAAATTGTGACGGGAAATACTCAAAGTACTGCAATAAAAAATGCAAAAATATTACTATAACTGAAGAACACTTAATGCAGCATTATTTAGGCCTCGCCAACAAGCCATTTAGAAATCACTGAAACTCGACGGCGTGTTCTGTCGGATTGGTTTGCCTAATACACTGATAAAACGATTGATACATACCGTCTATCCTCTTGCTTAGCTGATTGTAGATTTCCATAAGTTGACGGCAAGTCATTTTTGAGAGTTGCACCCTGCAAGATTGTTTGCTCAAGAGAATACACCACTTCTCAAATGTCTGCGTTCTTGGCAATGTCCCAACTTGTTCACTTTATTTATTGAAAGGAAATGATAACTTTATGAGGATATTAAAACCATCGAAT
>JAARMF010002275.1:10554-29055 GCA_022844705.1 Toxascaris leonina
AGAGGAGGACACTGCAAAAATCTCTCCTTGACGAGGACTTATTTCTCTTCGGAGGGATAGGAGTGGAGGAGAGGTGGAACAGGACGGTATAAATTGTGACGGGAAATACTCAAAGTACTGCAATAAAAAATGCAAAAATATTACTATAACTGAAGAACACTTAATGCAGCATCACTTAGGCCTCGCCAACAAGCCATTTAGAAATCACTGAAACTCGACGGCTTCTTCTGTCAGATTGGTTTGCTTAATAAACTGATAAAACGATTGATACATACCGTCTATCCTCTTGCTTAGCTGATTGTAGATTTCCATAAGTTGACGGCAAGTCATTTTTGAGAGTTGCACCCTGCAAGATTGTTTGCTCAAGAGAATACACCACTTCTCAAATGTCTGCGTTCTTGGCAATGTCCCAACTTGTTCACTTTATTTATTGAAAGGAAATGATAACTTTATGAGGATATTAAAACCATCGAATCCTGCTTGATTATTTGATAGAAACAATCATCCAATATGCTAAAATTGGTTAACAATGATGCAACCTGGTAACTTTCCGTGGATTCGCTTTGCCGCGAGGTGCGTACAGCTTTTCCAGCTCCATCTGCATTTTGGCTGTCTCTTTTGCTTTCTCGAGAAGAAGCCTCGTCTCCTCTTCCAATACAATTCTTCGTTCACCTGAAAATTGATATTTGCTTCAAGAATCATTATTTCCTCACTCTTATACTATATGTTGCATTATAACTTTTGCGTATCTGAATCGTTCACTGCAAACGTAGCGTTCAAAAAAAGATGAGATTTGAGTAATCATTAAGATTGCTTTGCTTTATAAATGTCACTAACAGTTAAATCTATCATAAACTACACTCTTTAGTCATAAATGAGTGAAATGAGCCGTGATTATTCTGTGGGAACGAGACGAGGAGTAGAGCGCAATCTTTTGTCACAATTATTGTCAAGCGAACACTTCCACTTAATGCCACGTAATTGAAAGTGTTCCCTCTTAAAAGCATTAACGCGTAGAAATTTTTCCACAATAGGCACTATGATCTCTTGCCCTTTAGATGAGAACAAATCTCGTTGCATATTGCATGGTATCGTGCACAAATTATCTGCGTTTCATTGTCTATTATTAGCGTAGATTTCCCTTCATAAGATTCATCATCTATAGCTCCAAACCATCAGATTAAGCTTCCGATATTAACAGAAACTATTTAGAAAATCGATTGAGTGAGTGAGGAAACCTTTTAACTTTCGAATGGAGCACCACTAATTCATATTGGGAAATTTGCTTTGAAAAAGTAATTGTTCGAAAGCATCTAAGGAGCAATACATTTCTTCATTCGATTTCAGTTAAAGCAGTTTCCTGACCGCATGTCTCTAGCCTCATTTAAGTACCGACTGTTGGAACATTTAAAACATTTTTTAATACACTGACTAATCTAGCCTTGATTATAAGGTAGAAGGAGAAATGAGGTTTCAAATGCCGCTTTTAGCAGCCACCATATTCGTTGTGATGGATGTTAAAAACGGAAGTCGTTTTGATTAGCAAGAAGCACAAAACTGAATACAAAACCATGTAGCAAAACGCACTTGAAAAGACTATCAATGTGCATAATCCATAATGCTTTGAATGCCTTCTAAAAAGAGTATGAAAGACCAGGATTAGATAACAGTGAAACCTCATGATTCTCAACTCTCAACTGAAGTTCGAGTTCAATTTATTAAATTATATACATGAAAATGCCCAGCTTGTCTACGGTTTCCAAATCAAGCTCAAAGTATATAATAAATAAAGTTCAAAGTTCAAAGAGGAAGGAAAGAATGAAATGCAGAAATGTAAAAACCGCTTGGAAACCGCAAATTTTGGTAAGCCATAGCAAAGCGTCTGGATACTACGCCTGTGAAGGATGAAAAACATTAGCTTTCGCTTGGTTCGCTGCAATTCTAACTTCGTAACTGCGTGTCAGTATGACGTTTATAAAAAAACACAACGATGACTTCCATATAAATGATATTTGCGTGTGATGCCTTCAAGGCATTCATTTGTAACGAACCCCATTTTTGATGGAACGGTTGAGGGACAATTGGAGAAAAGTGATAAAGAATGAGAGAAAAGAAGAACGACTGAATGAATGCAATGAGGAGAAGAATAAAATGAATGAGGAACTCTGAGTGAAGAAAGCTGAATCCTCGTTGAATGTCGTTACTCAGAAATGTGCATACATTTGCGGAAGTGGAATGAGGTATTGTTTATACACTACATCATTAGGTATATAAAATCACGCTTCAAATCCTGCAACAACAATCGAACAGAGCCACGCTAACGGAAACAGCGAACGGAAATCGTCGATGCACAAGAGGCGGACAACAATTAGGCGCTTAGTGATGTGAATAATTCACACTTTCACACTTCAGTCGAGATGATCACTCACTTAACGCACTCACACAACCATACAACGTATTTAAGATGTGTTAAACCTGCTTAGGATGGGTGGAGAATAAACAGCCACAATCCGGTCTCTTTCCGGTGTCCGATATTTTATACCCTCCGGTTTCATTTCATTGCGTTTGTCCAGTTTTGACTCACGCTTAGCGAAAAGCTCTAAAATATTAGCATTTAGCTGCGTAAACAATGATCGCCGCTTTATTATTCTTTTCGGCATTGGTATATATTCATCTGTGAAGCCTTCGATAAAAGCAACTAAATTTCTTTGGCCCGTTGATATATCGCACTATTCTCAGACATTGCTGTACATGTTGTTTCTTTCCTCGAGGAAAAAAAAGATGTGCCATATCCTTGCATTAATAATAGTGACTGTTGCTATGCTGCCTGGTTTTAGCTCCCATCTGCAATTAGGGCACTTCAAGCAATAGTCTAGGACCAATGTTTCTGATGGGCGGATAAGTGTGCACTGCTGCTATTGAAGTGAATTACCGTTGACTATTTTTTGACATTTCGTCGCAGCTCAAGCATCGAAATTAATATGAGATGGAATTGAGATTTTCGAGAGATCATAACGACAAGTGAATTATAATTCAGAAAATGAAAAGAATGCCGAATGAGATGTTTGTCTTTGCATTCGCGCTTTCACAACAACCAATTTCATAAACTATCAACAAGTAATGTGTCATGCTCATATTCAGTTGAATCCACCGACCGCTCGTACAAATACGCTTGGGTTCGTTTACAAAAATCGTCCGCTTCCGTGATACAAACTAACCGGTTTTGAAGTGCATCAAACTTTTAGATGTGACAACAGAGGAAGTGGGGGTTAGCTAGCCAGAAATAATAACAGCGAAATCTTGCAACTTTAAAAGGGAAAATTGATANTAAATCTTGCAACTTCAAAAGGGAAAATTGATAGACAGACGCAGACATACACATACACAATGCACAGACGCAACGTCGCCATATTATGCAAAATGCAATTTTGCAGAGATAAGAAAGGCAGCCAACGAGCATTGCAGAATGAACTTTGATGTCCGATTATATACATGAAGCATTATTTGAAGCATTCGCTCACATCGAAAGATTTGTTCTCGAAAATGTGTTGTTATACACTAAAGATGGATAATAAAAAACCTTCGAGCTTTCCAATAACGATTCTATAGAAGTTTATAGAAACGGAAGTAATTTAACTGGCATCCATCCAAATCGAAATATTCTACGCTGCGAGGATGCACTGAATGTGAATGAGGCTAATGACTCATCAAACTTCTTGCTGCCATCAACCGCACAATTGCACTCGTTTATAAGCAGCAAATGTTCACCAGCAGGTATTATAAAGTTTAAAAATAACGTCGCCATATTGTAAAAACATCGAGCAGAATCAAAAAAGATTATGAGCCTGCAGGAGATCAAGACAAAAGGCGAACTAAAAAGAGTGTCTAGCAGTTTCTGAAAGATATTTGTATATTAAACTGCTCTACGCAGTAAAGTTTATCAAAGATAAAATAAACTATTTGAGGATTTTGAAAGAAGCGAAAATATTATTGAGCGATTTTGAATTTTACTGAGTTGGGGGATAGGAAGTGATAAGCAACTCAAGCGATAACGGTGTTTTTACGTTGTTTCTAATAGATATCAAGAGAGTATATAAAACGCGAGAGAGGCATTTTTCACTGAATGCCTTATTTACGAATGAATTGCACCAAAAAAAATGCGCGAGTGGAGCGATGAAATAACAGCTGCAAATGACTGGCTGTCGGTAGAACTTGGTTAAATGCCATGCTAACCACAGTTCTAGCGACGAGGGAAGCGGAAGCGGAAAATCTGCCTCGCCTAAAGGCATGAGAAGCTAAGATCTGGACGTCGCAATTGAAATAAAAAACGTCCAAAATTTCCAGCAAGCTCATTGGATTGAGTTTGTGTTAGTAGGCGCAAAAACACAATCAGTTCTACTGCAGGATGCACGACTCTAGGCATATCATTGCTGAGATTTTTCGTTCTTCTTCTCTTCCAACATAAAATACTTTCTGCAGGTAATCCACCTTCAGGAAAGAGCGAAAGAGCATGAAGTATGACCTCGAGCTGTTTTATCTTTAAATGAGTAATGCGACCCATCTAGAGGCTTATGCAATGCTATGAACAATTTCAGCTTCATTATTGGAACACTTTTGAAATTTTTAGTAACAAAACAAATGTTACAAAATCATCGCTACTCCATGCAATAAACTGCGATATCGAACTATCCACGAAGCAATAAATTTTCATTGAGAGAAATACTTAAAAGACGTGAATCTCACTGCATTCATTTGAGGCGATTTGTTGACGCAATTGTGTGGCGTTCATATTAGACCCGTCTGGAATTTGCCCACGCAAGTTGGGTGCTGACTTCGATTTTGGCACATTGAAGTCATCGTCAGAAGAATCGTCGTCCTCATCCTCATCGTCGTCCATGTCGTTCATATAGCAAACCTAAGCAAATCATGCATTATTTCTCATCTGCACACATATTTTCTGGATTAACATGCATGGATCATTGATATACACTGTGCGCATGTGCTGCATACAGACTGCAGGTGATGGCTTTATGTTCTAAGGGCATTGATAACGCAAATCTATTCTATAAATTATTGTACCGGCCATATTTTCGACCACAGTTGCTGTAAATTGTTTTAGTGTTTGGTACTTGGATGTATTAAGCGTTTGAATGCAGAATCAATGCCTGAGCACTTTCATCGCATTGCCAAACACAACGCAGTGAACAAAAAAAAGTAGTAGAAATGGGGTATACAAAAATACTGTTTTATATTTCACTTACAAAGTATATTTGTCAATGAAGTTTTATAAATTAGAGACACAAAATGCATATTTGTCAAATGACGGACACACAAAGGAATCTCGTCAACTATTACCATTGCTCATTAATCAATTCGACACGTTTCGAGGGAGAAAAAGGTCGATGAAAAAAATTCGGTTCTATCGCAGAAGTACAGAGATGAGATTTAATGCTGTAAGAGGGGAAAAAATCGTTACATAAGCTAAAAGATTTCACTTCAAAATTAGGTATAAACAATATCATTTCGTTCACGTAAAGAACCTAATGTTGTGAATGTGAAAATGCTATGTCCTCTTATAAACAAGAGCTGTTATGATGCTTTCGTTGAGCAGTGATATGAATGACTTCTAGAATCGAACGGAAGCACAATTCTTATCGGCTTATTCTTGCGTTTCTCAAGAAATATCTCGCCGATCATCACGAATTAAGCACACTTCACAATGAGGCAATTTGATAGGAAAAGAAATGTTGCTGTGACGCAAATAACGAACAATTGATGCAAATATCCTCAGTTATGAGCTCGACGTTGTGACCTTTCGTCAATACAATGATTTCTCAGCTAAAAGATTTTGCATTTATAGTACTTTATAAATTGATAATCGCAAAATGAAGCTTGCATTTCGATAGCGTATTAGGGTTACATCCTTTTTAGTTACAAATCCTTTTTGACCATTAAAAGAAACTCGTATTACATCATTTGAATTACTACTCGTTGATTAATTAATTACGACAACTTTCATCGAAAATTATTCAACATGCAAAAAGTGCAACGAAATATGTCTCAGAGTTCTCATACAAAGCGTCGACATGAATATGAAAGAAATCGTCAAAATTTAAAGTGCGAAAGAGGCGCAGCCAATGGGTATACCTGCAGATTCATAGCTGTTTGCAAGCGAAATCCAAGATTCGATCTGGACGGTCGTGTTAGGATACGTGGTGAAGGACCAGCGGTTAGCTGATCCACTTGCAGAGCAAGCCTCCTTCGTACCTTCAATATATGCTCATGAACGCCTTATGCCTTATATATCAGAGCATTTGCATAAGCTGTAGAACATATTCCATACCGTTCCATTTATTTTCAAACTCTCTCATTCCATCCACTCGTTAAATTACAGTCGAATACAATCCACTCCATTTCATTATTCCCTCATCAACAATGCATTCCACAGACGCACTTTCGTGTTATTAATAAATTAACACACACGGCACATGAATACCGCAAACATTTTCCACACAGTTTCCCATTGGCAACAAATGTCATTCAGCCGAAAATATCATATTCTTCCGATAATATTAACATATAGAAGTCTAATAATGCGTCGGTGAAAAAGGCTTTCATACATTAGCATAAACGATAAAGCCTATGCGTCTTCTTTGCATATCGTTTAACTCATCAATTTCATATCACTCCCCTCCCATCTTACAACTTCTATAAACCTGGAAAACGCAAATGCAAAGCACCTGTTCACCCAGTAGCTTGCGCTCGATAATTTGTCGCTCTTTGGCTGCACAATTCAACTGCTCCTCAAGCTTATTGAAGTCAAGCTCTGGCAGACAAGTGTCCAGACTCTTCACTTCCGCATCAATGCTCTTTTGTAATGCCTCTTTACTGCTGAGAGTACTTCCAATTGAGCCCATCGATTTAGATGTGCTTGGTGGTCGACATGTGTGATCCTCTTGATGGTCGTATATAGCAGATAAACGGCTACCATCAGACACGCTTCCAGAAGTTGTTGATGAGATCATATTCTCTCCATTGGATTCTTTACGTATGAGTTCATTTACTTGCGAAACCTCGCCATCTTCAGACTTTAAATTAATTTCCCACTCGTCTTTATTATTTGTTGCATCACTCGATTCATCTTCTGGATCTGTATGGCCATTGCTTGTAGTATCGACAGCTTGGAAAGATTTCGGCTCCGAATCCGTTCCATTCTGCACTGCCATGGAAGTAGGCTTGGATTTGCATTCGATGCATTGAATGAGGTTATCGACCCTCTCCGGCTGATCTGATCTTGGCTCCTTAAAAGCCTCTTCTTGAGGTAGCTGCTTTATCTCAGGATTAAGCTTAAGTCCCGACTTTATCTCTGAGTCTGACTCCAGCTGATGGTCGAAGCTGTGTTTCAACGAGTCCGTGCAAAAGCGAAGCGAATCAGATGGTGTGGGCAAGTCGCCAGCGTTTCGTGATGCAGTGCTCGACATTTCGAACGAGTCTTCTGAGCATGACGTCGAAATCGCTCGATTATCGTCAAGGAGGGGTGAGTCGAGAGACTCAAGGCTCGAGCTATTACTTTGTTGATCAGTCGGTGAGGCTGTTGTCGCGCCGCCGCCTTCTACTAAGCTGCTGATGAGTGAATCTGCGCAGATGTTGTTGTTGGATTCGATTGGCAGAACAGCATCATTTGACCACATCTTCTTAGCTCCACGACCCACAGCCGCACTAATCGCGGTTTGTGGCGCAGTGCATTTCTCACGCCTCCTAAGTCGATTTGCCTCTCAGAGTTGCGTCAGCTCTGACTCATTGGTGTTATTCAATCGATAGAACACTGCAAACTCACACTTTTTATTGAAAATTATTTTATAACGAAGAAAATAGAGAAAGGCGCGTCGAATTCGCTAAAAATTGGAAATTGATTAACGAGCAAGAAGTTTGAGGCAATAAATTATAAACGCCATCTTGGCAATGATTCACATTATTGGTCTTAATGGTGAGTCAGAGAGGGGGAGAGAAGGGAGAAGGGGAGGTGGAAGAAGTGTGCCGCTTACACGGATATGAGATCTTACAGTCAGAAGATGCAACTTTTAGACAGGTCTCAAAAAAAAATGTCATTAGAAGTTTCTTGCGCGCTGATGCTGCTAAATTTCCTTGAATTNNNATGTCATTAGAAGTTTCTTGCGCGCTGATGCTGCTAAATTTCCTTGAATTTCCCGTTTAGATAATTTTTGGAATGCTGCATTCAATCTGCTTTAGTCACAACGGCGAGAGCACTTCAGTTGGTTTATACTCCTCTAACCTATACCATTACATCTAAGCTGGTGGATGGATCATGGGCAAGCAGATGGAATGTGGGAGAGAGAGGGTGGGTGAGGGGTAGGGGACAAAGAGGTTAAAAGACTGAAATGATCTATTCCCTCAACAATCGAAAAAATATGTGCATACGATGAAGCAAGTTCTTGCTGTGAGAAAGAGATCATGAATTTCCCAGACGAATAAAAAACTGCAACGCGAATGGAAAACGACAGGCCAAGGATGACAGCTAGGAAAAGAACGACATTTCTTATAACTGCAAGCACTACGAGTTATTTGTTGCATGTAATAAAAATAAAGCAGAGAAATTTTCCGTTGTGAATTTATGGAAATCATTAAGTTGGTTGCAGTTCGATTTATTCAGCTTAATTATTCTTGCTGGCACACCGTAGAGATAAAATGAAATTTATGCACCACCTGACAGACACAATAAGTCACCAAAACAACGAACCGCAAATGTGCAAACTGTCACACAGCGACTAGAGTTGGAAAGTTTTCAGAACGTGAAGCTGATGAGATTTGAATTGATAGCTAGTAGAAATTGATAAGGTCGACTATCGTACAGGAGCATTTGTTAGGGTGCACGGATTATAGGCATAATACTTCGTTGCAATTAGTTATAGTTATGGACTTGTCGAGTGATAATCTAATAAAAGCAAGTAAAGCAGTTTGCGCACAAAAGAAGCCATTTTGGACCGTTGCATTACGAACAGCAAATTACTTACCGAAAAGATTAGAGTATTTGATCTGTTAAGTGAGGAAGTGGTGACGGTTGACAAACGTGAACTTGCGCAAAGCTTGAGTTGTATTAGCCTAAAGATTGCGAAATACCTTATAAGGTGATAAGGCCGAACGTCTATGAAAGAGAATTTGTTTCCATTTAGAAGGAATTTTATTAGCTCAAGCGATGTCAAGGGATTGCAAAAACTCCAAGTACCACGGCGTTGAATTGCATTTTGGATTATCACCTGGACGATTGATAAGATACGATAGAGCCGCATTGTTGTATAAGAGTGCTTTGATCCATCGATTCTAAATAGTAAGGTTTTGGCTTATGAATTGGTTGTAAACGGCTGAATACCTAAAATGCGAGACTTTTTTTGGGCCAGCCTTTGTGTTTGCTTAAGTTCACATTTCTCAATTTCCCAATGCATTCTGAGAAAAATTCCTCGGACAGACAGACACATACAGATCAGATCAAGATTGCTATGAATCTTGCACTACAATGCAAAAACACAAAGAATATAGGCCATTGATTGGAACTGTCATTAGCGAAGAAAATGTTGATGCAGCACCGAAACGAATGGCCAATAATATTGAACGGGCATACTTACAGAGAAGCTCTTGCATACTAGAAGGCTCCCCTCCCACAGCTATCACTGAAACAAAGAGAGCTCAAATGGGAAGCTGAAATGTCTGCTGCCGTAACTATAGAACCTTGATCACTCCAAGTTTTTTTAATTCCGCGATGTGCACAAAATTTGCATATGAACAGTTGCTGTTCCAGGAATTCACGCTTGCTCAGTTAGTACTCGCCGTAAATCGATCCATAGCTGCCCCTCCTGTTCCTCCAGCCTACTCCATCTCTATTTCCCTAAAACACACAGACAATAAAAATCATGTTTATATACCTGTTAAGTTCAATGCGCCATATTTTAGATCATAATAAACGAAAAACTTCACAGAGGACCGGCAGGGATTTCGTATGCGAAATATTTTGATGAGGCTTTCCATGTAGGATTCGCACATCGATAAGGGGCAATATCTCACAATCTGAAAATCTTTCCTGCTGAGGTTGGCTAAAGTGTTTCTCATTCTTCAATCCTTTTTCTCCGAATAGCTTCTAAATTAAACAGCACTAATGACAACACTCTCTCTTTGAAGTATTCCTCGAAAGATTGCATTTCAATATTAATATACAACAATTCAAATGACAAAAAACCTTAAGCCTCTCAAGATGCAACCCTCTTTCCATCAGCCCACGTTTCCATTGTGCTGGCGCATATTTAAGGACCAATATTAGCAACATTCGTCAATCTCTTCCAGGCGTATTCATGTTATCTTGTTCTTAGATGCCCTTTCTAAGCATTACAACTACCGTACTTCCGGCAGTTACGAATCTTTTGTTGATACCAGCTGTGATTTGATCTGTTGATCTTATCCGCTGTCTGTTGATCAACAATCTTAACTGGTGGTACGGCAACACAACGCATCCGTGCATCCGTGCCGTACCACCATCTCGCAGTACGATCGATACGACGTTACACATGCGGAATAAATGTTTCAAAAAATATTCATTTGAATCGCAATCTATTTCATTAGTCGATAACAAACATATTGCAAATTGCATACCATTGCAAATAACTGCAATAACGCATAAATGCATCCCAATATGCCGAATAATCGAAGGAAATATGCAATGTCGTTTAAACATCTGCTAAACATGAATTGAATAACTGCAGTATTATGGAATTTTCACTAGCGCGCCGTATCAATGGGAAACTCAGAGGGGTTGCCGATCCACAATAACAACGAACGATGATAAAAGGAATCAGCTGCCAAATTTATTTTATTTGCAAAGATACTGCTGATTACGTAATCCCAGAGGAGGAGAAGACCGGTTAAGGGAAATATAGAAAGGTAAATGGGGGGAGGGGTTAGTTCAGTGACGGAGAAATAAAGAAAGGATGAATTTTTCAACTGAAATATTTTGAGGGAAAAGATCTAACAAACTCAAACAAAAATTACAAGGAGAGTCGCTGAAGAACCTGCTGGGTTGGTGGAATGTGGCAGTTGGTGAGCAACGTTACGCATCGTGCTCTAACCTGACCCAACACAGCTACCGACATCTCTATCAGCCTTCCCCCTCCCCTCCCCCCTCCTTTCTCTTGCTAAGATGGATGACATCTCGCAATTCCCTTTTGCAGTCCCGATTCTACCACGTTTCTCAAACGGACCCGACCACGACTCACACAAATGCGACGGCAGAGACGATCCTAACGCACGTCAAGACAACGGATAAAAAGTGTTCAGTGGAAAATCGCTGAGATCGGTAGGAATATAAGAGAGCCCATCTTCCCTCCAGAATTTTCTGCTTCCGTCATTGAACCGAAGTGTTGTGCCAGCCAAGTGAAGCATTGATGCTGATGAAAGCAACGGAGTGTTCGCAAGTAAACAAGATGAGTGTGACGTCTTTTGAGGCGTAATGAATGCCGCACGAAACAACTCATCAATTCAGCTTGCATTGCTTCGCCAATTGATTTAGCAGATTTGCGCATAAAATAGATGCAAATTGCTTGAGGTGAGTGCCGATGCAATGCGGCTAACAATTCTTTTCATGCATATTTCACTACTCCATTACTCTCTACGTCTCTAATCAATAAGTGGAAGACGAATGGGGTCTCAATCAGGCTGCTGCATAATTTATGAAGGGAGTATAATTATCACACCTTTGACAGCTTAAGCGATTTGGCTTGTTATAAGATCCTTTAGAAATGTACCTGGCTCTTTTATTTAGCACAATATTCTTTTTGACATTTATTTTTTAAATGAAAATTCATTGCTTTTTCGATAACATTGACGTGTTTGATGAACTTTGACCTGACACTGCGAAGGATTAGAATATAACATGAATTTTAAATATGCAAGTCTTCAAAGCTAAAGGGTCGTTTTCTGCGAATGAAGCACCGTTTCCTTAATGCCGTCACCAGTAAACAAGTAATCTACACTCACAGAATCTGCAAAATATTACGGAACAAGGCCCCATTTAGAATATTTTCACTAACTCTACGAAAGTAAACAAGAGCGCTGACGGTAATGTTTACCTATATGTTTATGGAAGTGGGGCTGATAGAGGGGCATAAATGCAAACTGAATGCGTAAAAGCACAAACATTATCTGCACAACAACAGTTATATGAAAATCAGCCAGTCTCTCAGCCCCTCTTTAAGCGTGTTTCACAGCCCTTCCTCCCCACCTCCCCCCACCCCCTCCCTTATTCCTCAAAGCTCCAATGCCGTTAACGTAGCCTCAGACAACGTTCATAGAGTATGATCTCCGATCGTGAATGCCATTCTCACGCTTTAGATACTTTACAGGCCTAACGCGAATGCAGTAGTGTGAAGGTGACTGAATATCTGCAATGAGTGCATTCCTAGAATTGAATGCAACGAACTTCCGCAATACACGCTCACCGATTCCGCACTTCTATGAGACGAGGGCAATACAATTCTACGCTTAAATACACCTCATTCAATTCAATAAATTTATGCTTGAAAGATTCATCGAAGATTTCAAAGAGACTTTTGCGAATAACAATGCGATCGAAAGTGATATTAAGTAAATATGATAGCAGTTGATGAAGTGAGTAATAGAATATGTGGAATAGCGATAAATACGTAAAATGCGGACAGAGATGTAGATATAAATCCCGACATTGTAGTAAACGAGTTTGTAGCTAAGATTAAACTTGCGAGAAAAAGTCGCCATAATCATAATACTTACGGAATCCGAGAAATCAGGATCATAATTCCTGGGTCCCTATATGAAAACAAAGTTCTGGAACTTCAGAATCTGAGGCCAAACTGTTTGCCTCACTGACGATTTAATTCGTTTTAAATCGCGCGCATTGCCACAGATAAACTCCCACCTTATTACGATCCCTCGATGACCATGCCATCTCTTGTATGCGAAGCTGAATCTTATGTATACCTTGATAAGTTATCGGCTCATATCAAAACTCGATAAAGAATGCAGTCGGCAATGAAACGCCGCACGACCAAATTCCGCTCGGATTGCTATTACGACAGGCCAGCTAGCTGTCACAAAAGCTCCGTACTAGCTGACTTTTTACTTACAGATGCGCAATTTTGATCAATCAAAGGAAATATTGCAATTACTTTAGGTACCGTAAAGTCGCAACTGCTCAAATAGCGATTGCACTTCACATATGAAGCATTTCCTCATGAAAAAAAAAAACTTAGTTGTAGAAGGGACTAGAGTAGCAGAACGGGTCAAAAGCATCTACGACGTTGAATGAGAACGGGAGGAACGGAAATTGTCCTGCAGAAGTGCAACAGGTGCTCTTCTAAAGCAACTAATTCGGTCCAACTGGGTGGCAAATGATATCTGCTAGTCGAAAGCCCACTAGAAGGCCGAATGACAAAGACGCTCGGAATGCGGTAAACAAGGCGACAGAAACTTTTGCTGGATTTCTTCATTACCGGTGATGACGATGAAAGCACAATGAGAGAAGGCAGATGGTGATAAGGTGATAAGGTGATGACTGGTGGATAATACAGTTTGACACAGTCACAGTCACAGTCACAGACAGAGTCAATATCGGGTCCAAAGTCACTCCGGTCACTGTGCTCTTCCCTTTCTTAGTAGTGATTAGGAAAAATTATTTAAGCTGCACTGCGTGTTGAGATGGAAAGATTTTACAAATATTGAATGCAGTTAATTTACTTTTGCAAGAGACGCTTCGAGTTGCTTCAAAGTTCCAAGTTTTTCTTTTCAATCCTTCATTCCCGTCTTGTTTCCTTCTATAGTCCCTTAGGGCAATACCCCCTCCCCCCCACTCCCTGCTTATATCCCATCGGAAAATCCTCTCTCCACAGTGAGTGTAATTACTTCCAATGTGAATAAACAATTAATAAAAGTGGGATCGCAGCATCAAATCCGTGCACACGTGTAGAAACCGCTTGTGGTGACATAAAACAATCGCAGAAAAGCACAGGAAATAGCCGCGTCGAGTACAACACCGCTGACGCAGAACCAGTTTTCAATATGTTACCCTCTCCATTAAGCCGTGCTTCTCTCGACTACCAACCAGCGCATTTGCGTTATCATCGCCGCACTATAGTTAACACAATGATAATGTGACCACTGTATTTCCCGACTGAAGGACTGATGGCCTTGATGATATAAACTGAAGATTTAGAGGCAGAGAGCTTGTAGGGTTTGGCAAGACGCAAAGGCAGAGAAAGCTTTTCATTTAAAATCAAATAATACACTATATAAGAGAACGATGATTTCGGGAAGATTTCTTTGAAATTTGAAAATTTTCTTCCCAAAATTTGTGCAGCGATAGAAGGTTGTTGGACATCGCACCCTCTCACCCAATAATGGGTTCGATTAATTCCAAGGCGACATCGACCCACAAAGAGTTTGAGCAAGGGAATGAGGATATAAATGGAGGGCATAATGAATCATCAATGCTAAAACGCTACAAAAATATGGACGGTGCCCTCGATAGACGCGGGGATGATGCATCAGAGAGTACAGCCAAGTATAGCAAGAACGGCGTTCCCTCTGCAACGAACACAAACACTTATGGAATACTGTGCATGGCTAAACAGTCAGAAAGAAGCTGCAGTACTCTTATCTGAATGCCATCACACATCGTTCTCAGATTGCTCCCTTAACCAACAAATTCAACTACTATCAAGTAATTAAGGGCTTGAGAATATTGCCCCTCGAACTGTCCATGTCCAACGTGATATACCCCTGCGTACTTTACAATCGTAAGCAAATTCGCTAATCAAAAAAAGTATGAACANGTAAAAAGTACGAACACTGCAAAGGGATATTATCCTTAAGGAATGGTTACCATCTTCACTTTTAATTGAGATGAAATTGTCATAATATTTGATGTTCATTATGGGATAAAAGAATGAAGAAAATAAGACCAATGAAAACATCGCTTAATGAATTAGTTGATGGCACATTTGCTTGTAAACAGCTAATGGGCCATTACCTGACCTGTCAAACATCCCACACCTTTAGATCTGAACTTGGCACATTGAGTGAAATTCAGCAACCAAAGCTACCAAAGTTGGCGAATGTATTCGACATTTACATGGAAATTTGAGTCGTTTGTTGATAGCGCTAAAATTAAATATAGAGAACGAGTGTGCTGAATTGGGGGAACAGTGAGTGCTGACTCATTTGCATAAGAAGTTGCAGCGAGTGTTGTTCTCCTTCACATGAATGCTGACGGAGTGAATAAACTTCGCTTCGGGTGATTTTCAATGGCAAAATAATGATGAAAATGAGCAAACTTTCGTAATACATTTGAATCACTGAATGCGGGAAAACGTGCAAACAAAATGTATGGAAGAAATTATGTTAGGAAATAAGTGAATGAGTTGTTAGTCGACCTCTCTTCTCTTGGCAATCCCTCCAGGAAATTGCTTGATGAACCTGTCATTGCGAGGCTCGCAGACTCAATCATATGACTCGTTTTTCAGACAATAAAAGTGCCAATATGACACACTCTCTCGACATTAATCAAGAGTTAATCAAAGCGACGGTGTATTTTTTACGGAAAACTTCACATCCAAACGCATCGAAGTGACAAGTCTTAGACGTCTTGCTTGTCCATTAAAGAGTGGAATCAGTATTCCTTCCGCTATTTCTTCTCAGCGGGAGGGTTCCATCAGCAGGCAATAGAATGGGGGACAGTGATAAATGAGTTTGCCTGTCACAAGCAATCATTCGACGTGAACTTTGACCTTCGACCGTAAAAAATCGTGTTTCGCTCTCTACATCAAAATAATCATTCGGCATATCACCGATAATCCAGAACTAGGTCGCAGTTTAAAGAATGAAAGAAAAAAAAAGATTCTATATTAAGAAAAATTCAAGAAGCACTCCATGAAAGTAGATAAAAATTTAGAACTGCGCAATGCTGCACCGAAAGGACCAAGCGGAGAAGTGTGTTAAAAGGGCTGACACGAAATGTGGTCTGTATTCCGCTCATTTGACCACTCACCATATCACTGACCTTACTAGTTGCCAACAGAGGAATAAAACAAGCACAGTAGCGTTTCGTATTTTAACTGATCCGACTGCCCGCATAAGAGGTTTGCAATAAAGAAGCGCAAATCCATAAAAGATTAGGTTTCTTATGAACCATCAGGTTTTTTATAAACCAACTAACGTAAAACCTAATCAGTGAAATGCAGATTTTTCATCAAATTTTAGCAAGTGTTTGGCATCCCTCGCAGTTGACGAATTACTTCGACTGTTGCTGTGGGATTCAATTTTATGGTTCATATTATACTCGACAATATTCAGCTCCAATGATGGTCAATTGAAACAAGCACGCAGACAAACATACACGCAGACATGAAGACAACGAAATGGCATCGACACAGCACACTTCTGATGAGCAACTTTGCACATAAGTGCACTGAATTAAAAACATAGAGAACAATTGCATGAAAGATGGTCATATTATTGCAAGCAAAGATTGAGTTGTTAAGGCAATTAGAGTTTGTTTGAGAGGATAGCTTATCACTTATAAACATCGCACATATAACTATTATTATTTGTAATCAACGAACTGAGTGCAGAACGCGGTCGTGCCGCTTGATCGACGGCCGGCTAACTTGCTGCACACCGCATTGCGCACGCCACACTGCTCCGCTTGGGCACGCACGCATTTAGACTGCCGCTCACGCCTATCGACCACTATATGCCCCCTCCGGCTTTCGAATGTCTGGCCTGGCGACCGCCGTTACCGTCACCGTGTTTGATTTTGGACCGTGTCTGTCCTCTCGTTCAACCACCCCACACCTGTGTTCATTCTTGTGTGTCCTGACAAGCATCTGATTCGAGCACTAATTGAGTTCACTACAATTCACTCAACAGCCTTTCTCAGTACCATCAGAAGTCTGAATCCTCAGGATGTTAAGCTCAGTAGTTCGGATTTCTATGAACCAAGTGAGAGGAGCAATTTCGGAAGAACCTCTCAATGAATAGATTATGGACGAACTACAAGTTAGCTACAGTTAGCCACAGGTTCAAATCAAATTCATTGCAAATAGTCAAACTTAAAATGGAATCGCAATGAAATTCGTTTTCAGGTTCTATGAATTCGAGTGCTCAGCAGCTGTGAGGCAATAGTGTAAAGAGGGTTGTCTTTTGAGACATTCTCTGTTATTTGCTATATGCACTGAGTGGTGCTTAGCGAATAAATGCATTACAATAACAGATTTCTTTGTTATTGCTGCCAATTTTTGTTGACTGAATACTTCATTTACAACACTCTACGAGACGTCTTTAGAACTTGTGTTATGTCTTCGATATGATGTCTTCGGTGTTTCGTACAGTGCGAAATTAAAANATGTGTTATGTATTCGATATGATGTCTTCAGTGTTTCGTACAGTGCGAAATTAAAACAATAAAGCATCTGCAATCTCCATACCGAGCACATATCCTTATTGACTCCATCACTGAAGGCTAAGGGAACTGTCAGGCGCTGATCAAGCCGAACTCAGAACTATTCAACTCTTCAAGTCAACGCCCACACTCCCAGAT
Organism: Toxascaris leonina; assembly: GCA_022844705.1. Classification (NCBI taxonomy): domain Eukaryota; kingdom Metazoa; phylum Nematoda; class Chromadorea; order Rhabditida; family Ascarididae; genus Toxascaris; species Toxascaris leonina. Next base: position 28,187 of record JAARMF010002275.1, read on the forward strand.
TTTCTTGATACTGCTGTGGAATTATATACACACGCAGGTAAACATACACCACAATGTTTTCTAAAATAGTGTAGCATTGCATGTTCATAACACATTGAAACCGAAGATGCCACTAAGCCACCGCTATTAGTTTGTTTGCTGAATCGAAATTGCATAGTAACAATTTCTCAAAACACGAATTTCGTCAGTGATTTTCATTTTTGAGCAAATGATCTATAGCAATGCCCAGTTGTTACTTGTGGCACCATTCGGGATTCGGAACGGAATCCATAACTACATTTTCGATTCAAGCATCAATTACATAAGATTTGCTTGTAATTATTAATTATTATTGAGGTAATTTCGATTAATTTTTACAAGAGTTCATTACAAATTATACAAGCACTAACTACATATAAAAATTATGAGTTATATAATTATTGAAATAGACCAACAACACAACAGCAAAGAGGATTCTCAGTTCTCAGTTACGTAGATGTCGTCGGGAGGATCACCTGCGAGAACGCGAAAAACACCTACAGAGCCAAGCAAAGTGCATAACATCTCTCACACAAACACCATCATGACGCAGAAATTGACTACAAACACTCTTGAGCAGACGGCTTCAAAGAACTTGATCTCTGCCTTGAAAAATGACATCATTACGAGGGTAGTGCCATCCAAATATCGCTTTTTTTTTTTCGTTAACAACCTATACGAAAGAGAACGACATTTGACGACACATTTGAGAGAGGAAATTTAAATATTTGTTCGTTAGTCAATTCGGACATCGTCACTAGAAGATTATGGCAATTAGAGGAATTTAATGTGTACTACTGTGTCTATCGAATTGAAAAAAACACGAAAGATACTCATATAGACAGAGGAAT
>JAARMF010002276.1:8315-23731 GCA_022844705.1 Toxascaris leonina
GGGTTCTCAGATCATTTGGCTATGCTGAACAGTCTAAGAATAAAGGTTGACGATCTACAGTCGAGTATAGAGAGCATTACGGACCAAAATGGAAGAAAACTTCAACTTTTTCAAATCATCCAATTGTTGCGCACTGTGAGACTTGAACCACGGCAAACTGGAACAATGGTTTCAACTTTATCGCGCGCGCAAAAAAATTGTCGGCATAAAAATTCGCTCTGTTTGACTCTTCTAATTGATAGAAGAGAGATAGCCTTTAACTTCAGGATTTTCAAAAGCGATGCATGTGATCAGAAGACAAGCAATCGCAAAAAGAATTAAAGGTTTCTGAAATCTCAGAGAAGCCAATTGAAAATTGACGCAATTGCTCAAGAGCATCAGAAGCTTCAAAGGCTTTTTGAGAAAAACCACCGGGATTCAAGAAAGCGGTTAGGAAATTTGTGTGGTTTCACTACGTCTAGTGAAGAGCAAACTTTAGTCAAAAATAGTGGCACATAAAACCTTCTGAAAATTTTCAAGGAGTACGTTTGTGTGTGGTTTTAATATTTCGCTTCCGACGCTAACTTTATGAGTGGGCGAAAATGCTGCGTTGATTTGATTTCACCTGGAAGTACGGTGCTCATGAAAACGGTGTTGATTCTCCTCATCGCTTACGGAGTGTTTAATTCGGCCGAATCGGCAGATCTAGGTGGCGTGAATTTGCATGGCAACTGCTTGTTTCGCGTATTGAAATAAAGGAACAAAGGAATCAGTGATGGGCGACGCTGGCAAATTGAGGTGATTCCGATTTCCGCAAAGCTTATAAATTAGATGTGAGACTCTGATTCCGGAAGAAAAACGAGTCGACTTCTTGTATGCTACTCTTATTACAGCAACAAAATGGTTTCAAAAATCGACTGCGAACCAGACTTTGGAATTGGTTTCGAGGTGTAGGATTTCTGGCTTTGCTTCTGCTGCTTCACTACATGCATGGCGATAGGTACTTCCCGGCAAACTAGCAGGAGAAAATTACACAGCATTCTCGACGCACAAAACCGGAACCTCTACGGATGATGATATGAACTAAGCGGAATAAAGGCTTTCGTAATAACACACTCTTGCTTTATAGCTCTTGGCGACACACAATCAGACCACAGCGAGTAACACCGCATGAAAAATATGCTTTCCAGATTTCATCAAGGATCATAAGCACATTTTTAGACCGACGCACTGCGATGATTTTCGAAATGATATTCCTTTTTCAAAGAACAGCCAGTACGCTTTCGCAAAATTATCGCAAAAATATCGTAGCTTACAGATACATTCGCTATAAAAAGTGGCCGCTTTTCTTTGAGTGACCCATTTCGTTGGAAATTCAGCGCTTGAAAAGCTTCGTGTCGTAGCCTTCGTGTTGAAACTGGTGGAATGACTGAGAATTCGGAAAAACGATCTAAATCCAATAGTTTCTCCTTAAGTTTTGAAGGCCTAATCTTTTGTAAATCAGTAAAAGCAATGCTATAATTATTCCATCAAGGTTTGAGGCATAGCTCTTTTTGAATCAATTGTGGACGTTGAACATTGATTTCAATTCTCTTTACCTTGGCGCGTTTAGTGTCCCGGAGGTTTTCATGAAAGAACTGAAAAAATCCCTTTCCACATAGATGAAATGCCGTGTGGATCGTTTAATTTTGTTCAAACTTGAATGCCGAGAGGATGTTTCCATAGGAGACCGTATCAGGTGACTGAATGAATAGAAAAATTTTTCTGCAGATACTTGAGGCCTTTTCAGTTTTTGTGTGAACCATTGCAAATGTTTGCCTTTGTAGTATCTGAACAAACAGTCAACCGTTTCTCTAGGTGGTCTGTGCAACTTTGCCAGGTTATTCACCCTCCAAATACACTTGTACAAAATAGACATCACCACATTCGTCGAAAAGTCAATACGGCCTCAACAAACTCCACAGTTCGTAGTTAGATCCACGACTTTTCACAAGAAATGATTTCGAGACTTTTTCTGAAACGATTTTTCATAAAGTTCACAAAAATCTGGCTTCCTAGGCAACGAATGACCAGAAATGCAAATTCGGCGCCCGAAACCACACAAAACAATGGACTACGAATCGACCATAGTGACTATTAGCCATTCACCAGTGCAGTAAGTGCGTGCACCACTGTCAGTACCTGCCAAAATTCATGCGACGATCGAAGTGGATGGGGCGGGGTAGAAAACAACCAACGATGCTACACTCCTCGAAGTGTTCTATGAAAACGCAGATGTGGCAAGCACTGGTCAACATCAATTAGCCATGACAAATTCGTGTCTACACACTTAAGAGATGTCGTGCTCGTAGTAGCATTTCATTTTATACAAAGTATTGTCCTCGTTATCTATCCTCTTATTTCTGTGATCAAGAAAAGCAATTCAAAGTTTAAAAAATTTGGTCTCCTTATTACAAGTCAAAGTAAAAAAAAGGCTCCGACTCCGGGACAAAGAGCAACACAGGGTTCAACTCTTTTCAGAGGAAAAAGCCGAGTTAGAAATCAACCAGCTGAACAGAAGTAGGAATGGAGCAAAAAGGTGCTATTTAGTACAGCAACACTTTTTTGAAACCGATGTGCGGGAGGTAAAAAAATCAATTTTGTAGAAAGGATGTGCCTCCCTGGACCCTAGTCGGGCAGCTCTAGTAAGAAAGAATTTGGGCAGAAACATAGTGTGCAGCATAAAGGGGACTACATAGGCGATCTCTTCATGAATTAAAAGCAAGAACGATCTATGCTCTCGATCCGCAAATTTCGTTCGAATCCATATCATGAGCTCAAAGACTGAGACATAAAGAGATGTTTGTTGAGCTCACATCTCTTAAGTTTTTTGCAGTGCAGAAATGACGTAGAAGTAGTTAGTGCACGACCATAAAAATCCATGCTTTGCAAAAAATCAATAGCTGATCTGCACAATGCGCTAATCCTCAATAGCTGAGAGCATTAGATCCGAATGCTGTCGCACAAATCGATCATTCAGAACAGTAGAGAATAGAGCGATCACTTAGAGCCAATAGTGATTTCAACAAAAACCAAGAGGTGTTACTGAGATCATATCTGACTTATATTTCTTTCCGTATTCAGCTCCTGCAACTTGTTTCAGAACAACACTGTTATAATCTTTTGTCGTCGCTTCATTCATTATCGACAAAACAATTTTCGTTTCCACGAAACGTAATCATCTCGCAGATTTCGACAAATTAAACTGCTCCGACCCATTTATCTTCCACCCACATATTTGCCAAGCCAACTCAGAAAGGGGTTATTATCAAACATTTCATTTGTTTTATTATCTAAAAGTTTGGAACAATGCGCCGCTCTTGTGCAAACTTTGTGCGTCCATTACGGACCAACAAAGCTCAGCAACATGAAAAAAGCATTCAGATTTGGTTTGGAGTGGACTCATGCGATTTAAGCAATTTCTTTTCTCCACATCTATTTTTCCCGTTGATCAACAATCAGAGTAATGCTAAAACAACGATGCTCGTATTTACCAACCTATGCAGCCGCTGTGCGGTGTTAAACATTCGGTATTGCATCATCGATAGCAACAGAAAAGGGCCCAAATTTGATGGAATGAGGGATCAGCTAGAAAATTATAACAACAAGTTGTCGATTCCTGAATGTTCTGAATGATCCTGTGAAATTGGAGCGAAGCTCAGACGATGATCGCCACTGCAAAGAATTTTGCGATATTGAAACATTTCATGATGTATAATGCACACTATTGATAGAAAGCACGCTTTCTTACTCATATTTTTTGCTAGAAGAAGCAAAGGCACTGCGTCGTTACGAAAGAAAACGAAGGAGTTGCAAGAAGTCATAAAAAAACTTTTTCTTGCTGCATTCCAACAACGTTATTTGTTTGAAACCGTTCTAGGCGCACTTTTGTCTGCACAAAATGAAAATGAGGCATTTCAGCAGTGGTAACGCGATGCTTTTGCCTTAATTAGCACCCTTTTATCAGCATTCTTATCACGTCAGCAATATTTTCATTCAAGCCATGATCTCTATCACCGAACGGGCGCAACATTGTTTACCTAAAGAGCAACATTGTTTACCTAATTTGATCTTAAGATCAGTAAGGAAGCACATGTTACAGGAGAAGCTGTTAATGGTTTCCTTATTACTACAATAAAACAGTGCACATAGTAATATCCTCACCTATATGGTATTAAACTGAACTGAATTACACACATGTTGCGAATAAATCGCAAAGACAAATGGCAAAAAATAACTTGCGGTTCATCAAACGGAGTCATCGTTCTTGTGGTTACTAATGAAAAAGCACGCGATTCATCAGGTGAGCTTTACGAAAGCTGTCACTCCATGTTGGAACTCTCCCGCATCTCTACTTTACGCAATGCTGTTTTCAAGTTCGATCATGGCAGCTCTTTTGCAAAATGTTCTTTAAGCAATCGCTACAGTGGATTTGCAGTGCTCTGCTTATTGCTATGTTGCCGAATAATTTTTCTGTTTCATCTCACTTGACTCAATTGCAGAACGATCGAAGATGATCATTCTCACGTTAGCCGTGCGGCGTTTGGACAGCAGAGTCTTCTTTATCACTTTCAAATTTTCCTTTGTCGTAGTTCCGGTTATTTTTGCAAAAATTTTAATAGTCGATACGAGAAAGCATTTAACTACAAAGTAAGCGTATTGGGGTACAGTTTGTAGAGCAGTCTAGAGCAGCACCTCGAAATTCTTTCGAAATGTGCGCGAAAAGCCAGTTTGTCATTGCTGACCGCTCCTAAACCTTGGACTTTGTCTAACCTCAGCTCTTGTAGTGTCGACGGATGGTATTTCTTCCTAGCGCAACCTGACTAGCTGCTGCTGTCTTCTAGATTTTTTAACGATGGTTTCGAACTAGCTGAATCTCCGTTTGAGGCCGAAGAGAAATCTTTAAAATTGTCGTGGGTCGTTTCAAATCGTTGCCTCCACCTTTCGAAATTCGTTATGACATAATGAATATGGCAGTTGCACATCATCAGCACACTTTACGGCTGTTGGCCGTCAGATCGGATAAGAAGAATGCAAACAGCAGTGGAAAGAACAACCTTTCCTAGGAATCCACCTCGCAGAATGCGCATTTTAACACAGCCAAATTTAGGCACAAGGCCATTCGAACAGATAGCATGCACCTGGCGTTCAAATCGGAAGCTTTCTAGCGGATGTTTCATCGGTGCGTCTGTGTCAGCAAGCTTTTTGCAACAATAATCTTGGTAGACGGCCTTATTAGTACCACGATGAACAAAAAAAATCTTAACCATGATAAGCACTGAAAATGAAAGTGATGCCCAAAAAGGCCGTAGAAATAAAATGGTCATGACGAGAAACGTATTGAAAGTCACGCAGCTCACCTTCAATGATCGAGCATAACTGATCGTAGATGCGCTACTCGAACAAATCAGACCAGACAGACAAACGAGTTAGCGGTCAACAGCTCGGCAAGTTCTCCTTGTCTCGGACTTCTCATAAACTCTAGCAATTTGCCTATTTTCCAGCTCTTTACAACAGTGTCTGTTCAAATTAATTCGTTCAAATAGCAAGCAAAATTTTGCAACAAGGATGATCTTCCCCAATTTCAGATGCCGATTAGCAGTATGGTCAAAGCCGGATGCCAAAGCAGGTTCGAGCCGAAACGAGTTGGGCATTTACACGCACAGTCGAAGCTCAGCAGGTTGGCCTAAATCTTTCAGAACTTTTGTTGCCCTTGGGGTGCACGGCGAATGATCATGTGTCGACCAAGATTTGCGGGTAACAAAGTAAGGGCTGAATTTTTTCTACAGCTATTGCCAGTTGCCATGCTGTCTAGAAGCCGATTTGAAAACACTCGGGCATCTTTCAGCTCTTTTCACAGCTAAGAAGTTACCCTCTTCACTTTCTGAATAAGATCTTGACAAAATTATGGACATTGAGAAGCTCAGCTTGAGCCTACTCGCTGTTTAGAAAATAATATTCCAGCCTCAGGATTCTGTTTCTTCCTTTTGTCCAACATCTAATGAGAGTTCCTCGCATATATTACTTCCCACTAGTAAAACGGGGCGTCAAAAAAGTAGCGATTTTTTTTTCAAAACATTTCCTTGCTGCGTTTTCATTTGCTTTTTTATGTGCTTGATTTTATTTGCTGAGTTCAGGTCATAGTATCAACTTCTAGCATCACATTCACTACAGTCAATAAGCCGACTGCAGCTTTCAAAGTCGAGGTTACCTTAGTCGCGCGAAACGAACGCTTCACCGTTGCGCCGGTTGGATAGCAAGGGCGTAAAGTGCGCAATAAATGGTGGGATTGCAACTGACGCATGAGTCATATGGCGAAGCCCTGCCCAGCGTGTTGATTCCAGTAACAGATGCGTAAATACATCGCATTGTTCGAAACATGCCCAAATTCACAGCAATACAATGAAAAAAGGGATGCCAAGATGTCGCGCTGTGTTTGAATTATTCAATGACAAGTACTGTCACGACATTTTGCTCTCACACGAGGACCTCCACTGTAGAGCCATGCCTGTCTGAACCGTTAACACAGCGAACGAAACTGGTCATGTAGCCGAGCGATTTGACCACCTGAAGTCAGCGAGGTAGGTGGCATTAACTCCTCAAAAAGAATTACGATTTGATTTTGTCAATCAACAAAGAAGCTCAACTCAGCAACCAGATGTTTCTGAAAATACATTTAGAAGAAGCATCTTCTGCTCTCGGTATATTCTTATTTTGAAATAAACAGCAAAAGAACTTTTGAAGAGGCACAACAAACCGCTGCAGAATTTCATCCATCTTCATCAATGCACCGGCTACACTCGAGGCTCAAATTCGTTGAATTTCGCCACCTAAAAACTCGTTGAGGTGTAGGCTTGCGCTATGCCTCACATTACTGTCATCTTTCTGAAAGCTTTGCTGTTGAAGACGCGCAGCAGAAAAGATGACGAGTTCCTCTGTGTCGTTTTTGATAGCTTCCGCAGCCCTTTCAGAGCTTACGTCAAAGAGAAAGGACTGACTTTGGCTGAACGTGTGGAATATGAATGCTGCTATAGGTCCAATGATCCAGTGAGCCGTAATTTAACTTATAAATTTTGTCCTTTCTAATTCAGGCATCCACATCTCCATACGATGATCTGTTCTATTCGTGCCAATCAGACAGAATCTCTCAGTCTCGAGCAAATGCGAACGACAAGCCAATGCAATTGTGGAACTAAATGGATATACCGAAAAGAATGCGCCGTTTCACCACGAAGTCGCTGATGATGTTAAACTTATGTAGGTCCGGTGACAATAAAGTATGCTTGTACACCAATGCAAACATATGCAAACATCAAACAAGTTGTTTTCTTACCACTGTCCCAAGGTTGCATATTTTCTCACTGAAGTATAAGGGCGCTGGATAACCTCGAGCGCACATGCTCCCTATGCTCGTACGCTCGAGTGTACTTGAAATGCATCCATCGCATATTTCTTGAATACAGTGAGGTAGTCAACTTCCTCACTTTTTTCCGAACAATCAGCTACCGTTTCGTACTTAGCCCAAAACATTCCTTCCATGTAACGCCTTCATATTCGAATTCTTCAGGGGTCATATAGCAAAGAACGCAGCTGCCTCGAGGAAGCGTCTGTGCGAAAAGTTCCATGTAAACAGCAGTCAGGACTTTGGCGGGAGCAGGTTTTTACTTGAAGTATGTCTTCACAGGGATGCAATCTGCGGCTGTGATGAAATACCCTTGCAGGTTTAGGCGACATTGAAGTCGATGTGCAGATAGAACAAGCCACTCTTTCGCCAGCCGACTTTATGCATACGCAGTTTCGGCTGTCCGCATTTGGTGTTATTTCACGAAGCTTATAATGTCCTGATGAGAAAATAATACTGGTGCAACCATTCGTGACTCACGTCAAGGTGTTCGGTCAACTGGGCGACTGAGTTCGTTTTTCCATTGTTACAAAGGGTTGATATCTAATGCTTTCTGAGCCTCGATCCTCTCCTTATATCCTGAACGTTTGCAACAAATGTTTTCAAGTGCTATTAAAAGATTATTTTCTGACTCTGAGAACCTATCATGTTGCAAGCTGTAATGTTGTGCGCTATCAGTGAACAACATCTGTTATGTTTTACTGTTTGTTCAACTGTGTCTTAGGTTTCCCAATTTCTTATTCCACTACAGAACAATCTAATGAATCAGCCCTATGTGCAATATAAGAAGCGTCAATATCACGGCTGCCGGGGGAAGCCAGCAGTGAGCGGCAGCGCAGTCTGTGCTGCAATGGTGGATTTAGGGATGCAATGCGGCGAGTTTCAACAGTCTGTTTCCACTGCCACAATCCCAGTGACTGAGTTCAAAGACTGGCTAATCTTTATTTGATGCGGATTCCATTATTATAAAAGAGTCCACGTCACTTTTCATGTGCTTTATCTCATTTTTCATGCTTCACCTACTACTTGACTTCACTTCCGTCTCGCTCAGCTTATTAAGTGACTTTATTTCCGTCTCCCTTAACTTATTCAGTCATGAAATGAGAGTTTACTAGTTGAAAACTTCAAATACAGCCCAGTAAGAAAATTGCAATAGATTCAACAAGGATGAAACGCGCTCATAACGGAATGTGGGCCGGATGTGAAAAGGCGAATATACTGCAACATAAATTACCCAACGTTTAAAAACAAGATTTAATTTGTGGCCACCAGAAGTAAATCTTGATAATCGACTGTTTTATACTTTAAATAATTTTGAGATGACGATTTGCTCGGGTAGGTAGTTCCATGCGCTGGTGCTACTCAGTCAGACAGTGCTACTCAATCAGGACGGGTGCAGATTGATCACACAGTCGTAGGTGCAGAGTTTTTTTCGAGTATCTCGTTCATTTAAATTAAAATGAAACAGTACGTTGACATGCACGTCTGTGTTGTTATGGAAAAATGCCGACAACCATGCACGTAGTGAAATACAAACAGTTCACTTCGAAGGTTTGAAGATCCAGCATTTCAGTTCACATCGGACAGCCTAGACGGTTCTCCCCATACAATGGAAAATACATTTTGTATATTCATGAGGAGAGCGGCATAATATTAAATTCGATAAAGATTCGTCGGCGACAAAAGTTGGCTTCAGCATTCCAGTGATGGAAGCGAAAAGACATTAAATAAACGGATTGGAGTTTCGAGAAATGAGCCCATAATGAGACTTGCAATGTTGCGGGCGTGATAGATAATTGATTACATGTGGGAGCCGAAGTAAGTGATCTCAACCACACCACTTATTGTCGTCGAAGGAGGCAGATGTGGAAGACGCTTACTATTCTCTTCATCCACTTCAATAGCATAAATGTTATTTGTACTGGAGGTAAGTTGCCATTGCTTTGATCAACTGATGGGTTTATGAAGTGTCTTTCAACAAAAGCCGACGTTTTCCTACATCAGTATTTTATTCCTTCAATCTTCAATCAATCAAAAGAATTCTTTGCGCAATGTTGTCTATAAAGTTGCATTTGCCGAGCAATAGCGAATCGGAAAACATGTGCAAAATAAGAAACTGCCGTAACTTTAATCTCCTCCTCTAAATACCGAATTAAGCTGCATCGACGATGGGTTCGTTACTGCAACCGCACATTAAAGCACAAGAGAGGACTCTGACCTCAAATACTCCATGCATTTGGTGCATGGGTGCCTCGCTGTTCCGGATAATGAGCAGAAGCAATCATATCAGGGGTATAAGCAACGTCATGGAAATTTGAAATAACTTAGCGTGCACAACTCATGGCAAGCGCTGCGACATCTCCAAGGGTACTTTCAATGTGACGCACAGTAAATCAAATACACTTTGCAGTCGAATATCCCGCAGAAAAGGATTTTTGAAAGCGCAAAAATAGAGATCAAATTCAGAAATTCCTAAAAATGTACTCATCGAATGAAGCTTAATCTAAATGAACTCCTAGGAAGCAAAGAAAAGCGCGCATTCACAAAAACAGTTATTCGAGCAAAAAATGATTATTTTGTAATGTCGAAACAATGTTCTAAACCCGATCCGACAAACATTTCAAGCACCATATGCACATATTAGATATTAACCGTCAAGAAATCCGACACTGTCGACAGGTATCCATACAGAAGCTCTCTATATTGTCAGCCTTGTTAGAAATAAACGAAATTCTTCTTGAAATTCTGAAACGAAAAAATTGCTCAAATTTAACATTTTGGTGATTATGAGTTGCTGATAAATAATTGGATAAAAAGAACAAAATCAAGTGAACTTCGCCGATGTGATAGGCGATTATTCCATATGGCGAAAAAATAAAAATATTTACAGCGAAAATGACATCTACGCTTGGAAAGAGAATGACTACTCCCTTCCTCTTCCTCCTTCTTGCAAACAAAGCGCAGTACTCTCAGCATCGCTATACGGATCTTATTTATCTCAAATTCCACATTTAGCATTAGATAGCGATAATCTGTTCAGATGACGTACAACTTATTTATAGAGACGAACCACAAAAAGATACAGAGATGACGGAAAACATGGCAAGAGAGTACTAAAATCACATCTCTGCTACTGAATGGAACTTAAACAGTGAAAAAGGCAGATATGAAATGGCAACGGAGCTGCTCGAAGCGAACAAGGCACAGTTCAATCAAGTATCATACGAAAACCATTTCACTTGAAGTGGAAGCGAGAAACTTTGGTCTCTTCTCTGATGGGAACCTTTCTTGTAGAGACCACTTTCGCTAAAAATTCTTTCTGTATCAACAGAACTCTGCATTCTCTGCACAGCAATGCATCCGATTGCTCAGGTAAATGGAAGAAAATTGATAAGCAGTCCGATCATGCTCAATCGAGCATGTTCCTGACTGTGACATAACTGCAGACAAGGAATTTGGGGACGCAAAAGTGTCTCATTAATATATTCGAGTTACGCACAGCAGAAAAAAGTACGAACATATAGAAGAATTCGAACGACAGTACCCAAAAACTCTCCTCGCACAAACTAACCCTGTATATGTGTATATAGACCGAAAACACTGACGCCTCGTACATCCTTTCTGCTTAACTGTTAGTTGAACCTTTCGCACGCCGTTCGATGTAACCACTGAAACGCAATTTCCCACTTTCCTAAGCATAGTCTAAGGGCGCCAAGCCCGTTCCTGAACGAGTGAGAAGGGAGGACAAAAAAGCAATCAGCCGAAGCAAGTCGGAAATAAGTCAAGTAAATTTTCGCCTCTGTTTACCTTTGCCCTTGTCGTTAATTTTTGTTTTAATTAGCTGGAAAAGGACTATCTCGATATTATTTCGGCAAACGAATTAACAGCGCAGCAACCTACTGGCAACGTTACTGACAATATAACAAAACATCTTATGTCTGTGCAAAGAGGTTCAGTATTATCTCCTCATAGGTAACATAACGGACATTGATAGATTCTATCGTCGTTGAGGAAATATCGAAGAGCAATTCTGGACCAAATAGTCAGCAACCAAGCGACCGCTATCCACCATTCTTGTCACTAGTGAAGCGCTCTCAACAGTTGGTGCAGTGAAATTGATGATCGGAAAGCGTCCTATGCGACTTAATTGTAACTTGAATGGCTTCCACGTATGGCGACGCGAACGAGACATTTCGTGTGCCCTCTCCACTTTCAGGGCACGGATATTGCGCTTTCAAAGTGGTTAGCCATCGATTAACGCTACGACAAATTAGGATTTCACAGTGTTAAAGAGCACCATTGAAACAATGTTAAAACACATCACCAAAGGATTATTCTTCGAGTGATATCACAAACACCGGAAACTTCTCGCATAATCGAATTATTGTACAATATCTGCCCTTCCATGAGTCAGCATCTCGTCAAGAACAATCCCTTTAAAAAATATGACATATAAACCAGCAACTGATTCGTGGATGACTTCGAAGTTCTGTTTCTGACAATCAACTTTGCTAGCATTTCGTTCCGTAATTCTCAAGACATGGTGATGTCGTTGGAGAATATCAGAATTGCAGAAGGCTAAACTCTTCGGAACGCAATATTTTTAGCTCAATAAGCGGCGTTGTTGAAGTTTCCTTTCATCAACCTAAAAATGGCATCATTACTCCACTGTCGCAGGGGATCATATCTGTAGATTCAACAAATTGTCTGTGACTGTTTTTGATGCCTCCTTCCTCGTGATGGCTTTTTCTATTTGAAGTTGTCCGAAGAGTAAAGGAAAAACCTAAATGACCCATCAGCTCGTAGGCAACTTCTCCTCTGTCACTGTGTGCAGATGATTTCAAGTGATATTGCAGCTTGCAGCAAGTTTTTATCTGAACGTTAGCAAGGCTTTCTGGTAACTGTGCCCATCTGCTTTTTGACTATCTGATCGTTCATATGTCAACTCTCTTAGTTTACTCTTATCGTCTCCGGAATCAACTTGCACCACCTAATTTTGTATTTCACTTTCTTTCGATGAGTTGCCTGTAAAAATTACCTATCAAAAGCTGTCTAATTCATGTCGAACGACGCTGGCCAGAACATGCGTGAAAAGACGCAAATCTATCAGCCGTTTCAGAGGACAGCCACGTTAAAGAAAAAAGTTATAAATATTCAATCGATCAGAAACCACAACACAAATAAAGTGCTTCAAAGACGCATGCGGGAGAAACAGGGAAGCTTCTCCAATCACCTGATATCAGTGACTGAAAGAGCATGTAAGCAATTCCATCTGCGGTGTAACCACACCTATCAATTTCCTTATAAATTGTGAAAAAAGACAGCCTTCGCTTTCTTTTTTGTTAATTAAGCATGGGCTCACAGGTTGAAAGAATACAGCAGCCCAGTGTAGTGTCGGTTTCGTTTTGCCTCTCAACTTTGGCAGCACTGCTCAAACAATAATGGCCACTGAGGTCACCCCGAAGATCAACGAAGCAATGGAGAGGGAGGGTTTCAAATTTGAACTATACGAAAGCAAAGCATCTCTTGTCCCACAACCAGCGCTAAGCTAGCAAGAAATTTGGGGCTTTTCGAGAGTGAGCCGTGATGAGGCAGTTAATAAGCAATGAAAATTTTGAAAACAAGTTTTGAGGGAAATCATTCGAGGTCGCCCCAATCATTGCCATTTTTCTTGTTCAGTCAGCAAAACAATACACTATTTGGTGTTACCAGACTAAGACCGCTTTGCAATTTTAAGTTCTACTTCCGGTGATTTACCAATAAAAAAGTTTCAAGTTTTAGGTTAAATGATTCGGAAATTCTAAGACAGTGAGCCGTAGTTTCCAACATTTGGGCAATGAGCTGAAATTATATGTGTTTATACCCCTCCGGAGAGTAAAGAGGATTTGGAAAGGAACGACAATCACCATCTTCACTGCAAAATTATCGTGTCGTTATGCTATTAGCTTAGCTCCACAATTTTTGATTTGTTCTGACTGCCTCAACTATAGAAACAACTTCTGGCTTCGTTCGTTCCCACTAGCTCCAACATTTAGGCCCCTTTTTTCGATTCCAAAACCGCTCTTTTGATTCCATCACCTCGTATTGTTCTCAAAACAACTAAAAAAAAATAGTATAATCTTTACTAGACAGAGACATCTCCAGCTGACAATCTTTAGTGGTAAGTTCGCGATTTACGTGCAGCTTGCATCAAAAATTGTTTCCATCAATAACTTAATTATCCGCTCCGTAAAAAAATGAATAACCTTACAAAGCCTATTCCGCCAACACACTCAGTTTAAGAACAGATGACTTTTACTATTGTAAGTTAGCTTCAAGTACACCTCTTTCAGTACTTCTCTCACCTGTTTAAATCGACAAGATGGACAGGAGGCTGATTGCCAAGCTTTCTTTGATCAAGCCTTTGAATGTTAGATTGAAGCATTCCCCAAAGACTCGCCAGATTTGGATGATTGTCTGAAGAGATTTTGTAAACGCTCCGTAGATGCCGACGATTTTAGGAATCCAACACTCTCTTTAGAGCATATGATCTTATGATCTGATGCATGAAAGCTTGGTAGATCACAAATATTATAGCTGGTACCATTGCCGCGCCAAACCTCCACAAGTTTCGCAATTTTTGGAACGGTACTTATGAACAGTTTTGGTGCTTTTAACGACGGAACTTGTTGAATTTCGTTGTTTTGTTGGCAAAGCATTGTGCACCCTGAATAACGTGAACAACATCAACACTTACTTGATATGACGACAGAAGAAGACAGATTTCCAATTGACGAGCATTTATAACCACCACAAAGCTTGATAAGTATTTGTGATACGCTGCGACGGACGTGACAGGACGCATGCATCTGCACATGCCAGATGACATTACAATATGCCCGCATCGCCGTCAGCGCTCTCTTCCTCAGGTCCTCATTAATTATAAACGTCTCTTTGGCACACCTCTCTCAGACTCCATTCACCGTACTTGGTGACTATCACGTTATATTACTGTCAAACGTTCTACTCTTCAAAGATGACAAGTGATGTCAACGCTACAATGCCATAGTATACAAACAAGCAGACATCCGGGAAGAAGCGAAGTGAGCTTCCTGGACATCTGAACCTATTTTCTAAGTAAAGCTTCTATAATCAAGACAGAAGTAAACGAACGAAAAGTCACCTGTCGAAGCGACAACTAGGAAATTAGCGACTATTCGACTTGTGTACGTCTAAGTGCATCTTTGCATCGGAAAGATGAACCGGAACACTGTAGAAAGTTACTCTCAAAGTGTGCATCGTTATGCCTGTAATTAGCGAGTAGCTGAAATGTTTTCCAAAAACCGTCGGGTTTTTGCTACCTCATAAATCCGCTTACTTTGAAGAAATTTTTGTGCGTATGAATGCATATAAATACATTGAATTTTTACCCTATAGAATAAGAGAATGAATATCAGCTGTTGTTAACGCCGAATGTCAGCCATTCCTCTAGACGAAAACTCTCGTTTACGTCATGTATTGATTTGCGAGTAAACTACTAAACGATTTCCCTTGAAACGACAACTTTAGTTTTAGTTCATTTCCGGAAATATTGTAGGTTATACTATTGATAAAACATTGCATGGATTCTCAAAATGCATGCGTTATTCTATAAATAGCGTTATTATTGAAACAATGCGATGCACCGACTGTACACATATAGTTAAACTGGAATTAACAGAAAGCTGGGAGCATTTGTATTCAAATACAAGATAGGAGAGGATGAACGTGTTTCATCACTGAGAGTGGAGAAAGCATTATGTAAGACGGCTGTTTTTCCATAGCATATTCTATGATAACTATTTTCTCGACTGCTCATCCCTTCTCTCCTTCATAGCTTTTTTCGATGATGCGTCCTCCAAAAAGCTAGAGAATCATCTTCACGAGATGATCTTGGCTTTGTGCACCATATCGATAGCGCCACACACATGCATTTATGAGCGATGTATAAAAAACATTTCATATATATATATATATA
>JAARMF010002277.1:0-29037 GCA_022844705.1 Toxascaris leonina
AAAACAAGTTTGGAGAATCGATCCTCCCATTCTGATCAAAGAATTTACTCACAGAGTGAAAATGAGGAGCTTGAAGCTATGGTAACAGCTGAACACGTATTGCCTTCTTCGCAAACTGGACGAATGACGCGTGCAAACAGCTATAACGTACAAAATCTTGGACAACTGCAGCCTCGCGATTGAAAGTACTCCACTCTGAGTAAGCAAACATTACCAGAGTGTTTCGTCCAATAGGTCCTAGCACGGCCCTTCAATTCTAGGAGTATTTCGTTGACCTTTTTCGGCTCGCTGTTTTCGATTGNGTCACCTGTGAAAACCCGTTTAAAGGGATGGAGGTATTCAGCAAAAATATGAAATGAATAAGTTCCTCTTTGAGGGTATTTTTAAGGAAAATTCCTGCTCCAAATCCATGAACAATGTAGGGAGGCCTGCAACAGAAGGATTTTCTCGAGAGAAAAGTTATGAAGATTGGCACTGATCCACATGTTCGTTGCAATTTGAGGAAAATGTTATAGTAATACAGCGTGAAACCAGGTTCCTTCTCCTTCGCCCCTAAAAAGAGTGGTCTCAGACCAGATTCACAGTAAAAAGAACATTACCGCGCATTATAATGCTGCATTATTTGCATCTGGGAGGCCCCGTCCAACCTTTCAGTTTGCTGTTGACAGTAGCACGATCAAAATCCAATTCGGAATCATCTCCTTCTACACAATTTTTGTCATAGATTGATGGATGGGTAAGCAACTTCGAGGGCACGAGCTTCTTCTTTCAAAAGGGGACTGACGAATCCATGCGGCATTTGTCTGCAGCTGCAGGATTACAGTTCATGAATAGGTTTATTTCAAATGACAAATGATCAACCTGTGCTTATAGAAAATCTGCTTCTTGGTACTTCGTGTGAAGCTCGGTAAGTTCCGCTGAGAAATGTTATTCCAATAAGGTTTTGCAGGGAAACGGTGCCTCTCCACGACAAAAACACCGCTTTCAAATGAATTCTTCTCTAAACTCCTTCAGAATATATAACTATCGGTGATTAGAGGTGAGGGGCTGAAGCAGGGCATATGTTCTGAAGCTAATTCTTGCTTATATAATTGAATGCGCCATACAATCGGTTTTTGAACTTCGAAAACCAGTGTGACAACCACAAGCAGATTCTCTAACATAGGGAGTGCAACAGACCGAAAGCGCAGCCAACAGCACTTATGACTGCTCTTGACAAATTCTAATGATGAGAAACTCCACACTGTTTCGGACATTTAAGCTTGTGAGCATATAATGAGCCGCATCCAATAAAACTTCTATTTCTTCGGACGACGTTATGCTGCTGTAGCCCACTCTGAAGCAGGGGAGGAAAGATTACATCGTTCAATTATTTCGCGCTTGAGAATACTTCCTCAATGAAGTTTGGACTGCTGTGATGAGGTTTTCCTTACTCCTTGAGGTTTATTCAGAAATAAATTAGAAATAGACTTCGCTCCCACCCTAAACTTTGGTCACTACTTAAGAAATTCGCCATGGCTATACCATCTCGACACCTATATGAACACTCATTCAGCATTCATCCACTACCACCTTCAAAGGCAAAAATCAACGATTTGCTCAGTAGCTCGCATTTTTGCGTTTTACAGTTTTAAGGCTTTTGCGGCTATTGATCATCATATGCTGGTGTCTCAAGGAGGCATTGTTGCAGAAGAGGAAATTTCTCTACTGAATACGATTCGTTCAGCCGAACGTTACCCTCATAAGCGGAAAACCCTTTAAACATGATAGAAATGGTACATTCGAGTACGATTCACTTCAAATTACATATTTCTTCTCGTCTATTTTCTATTTTTCTTGTTGCCAAAATATTTTCTCACCCCATAAATATATTCTACCACATTTTAAATAATTTTCCAAAAATATTGGAGTTATTGCGTTCGCTGACGTCGAATGAAGAGCGAGAGAATTAAATTTGCCAGTATGTGAATAAGAATCTTTGTCGTCTTCTAAAAAGAGTTCCCATTCGAGAATAAAAGTTGGAGAAAAGTACATTTTCGATGAATAGCCTTGTAAGGACATTGCATCGGCTAAGTTCTAGTATTCTCTTATGATTTAGGTGATTTGCTGTGCCTTTTGCACTGAATAAAAATGTGAACTTCGATGAAGCCTGTTGATTTATGACGTGAGAAATTGAACTTCATTCAGTGGATCTTCCTTCAAATAAATTCGTCTCTAGTACAATGGCAAAATTTTGCTCACTTCCGGATATGTCACTTCGCCGTGGAAAATTTCATACACTCTGGTGACATTTCCAAGGAATCACAACAATCAAATACGTAAGTGGGGATACAAAAAATCCGCAACAAGTGTATTCGATATTGCGTGTGGATTGACGTGATACGATCGACTGACCTCCGTAAGAAATTATCTGAAAATGTTTGCCCGCATCTCTGTGAGTAGAGGTGACTTATCGTCCGATAAAATCGACCGTTAATTTCGAGACACTTTAAATCGAAAGGGACGGATCGCGCAAAGCGAAATGAGATCCAGACCTCTCCGAAGATTGGTTAACAATATGGTGCTTTAGCGACATCCGAGATTGGATGGCCATAAAATAGTAAGTGTCCGTAAGGCAAATATCACTGAACAAGATTGGCGTGCCTACGAAAGTAGTTCGTTCGCCGAAAATCGGCAGCACTCTTGTTTCGTTTATTCCCAAACAAATGTTTCCAGAGTCCGTACTATTCGTGAGAGAGCGTTGATCACACCGTTCGCAAAACCGTTCCTTGAGGAGGATACTCCTCTCAAAGCTTGGAAAATGAAGGAATTTCGGCTTCCCCGACTGGAGTATGCATCTCGAAACGTTAGAAAATGAAATATATTCTTTCTTGGAAACTAGTTTTCGCTCAGGACGCTCCTTCGCAAAATCAGCACGGAGCTTCAGAGTAGGGCTGCGCTCAACCCATGGTGATTTGTGAGCTCATGACTTCAGCCCACTTTATTGCAATATCGCAAGTGTGCATCGCTCTGCGTTATAGCGTCAATTAAATCAGCCATGGAAGCACTAATGTGAAATTCCCAGTGGAATCCATAAAAAAATACTTCCGTTATTTATCCTCGACTAAAGGCAAAAAGCATCTGCTCGAAGGAAGCGGATGCGCTTTAGAGGCATTATGCGAGATGCGGTTGGACGAGCAGGTGTGAGCTTTCCTTTTTCGTAGTCATCCTACCACACCTGATCGGGAAATGCTCAATGGATAGAAACTCCCAATCACCGATCAGCCATTCCCCCGAACGGACCAGCGATGAAGCAAAAATATAGCGCTCAGGCCGGTTGCACAGGACGAATTCGCACAGTGTTTTTATTATAACAAAGGAATGCACATTATTATTTTCGTTTATATCCTGAGCAAATTAGTACTGAAGTAATGCGAAATGCTGCTAAGCGCTAGAACTGGAGAAGAAAAGCGAACTGGCCCACCAGCTTAGGTCATTCCAACCTGATGACTCTAAGTTTCAAATTTGATGTGATTTACTCCATAAAAGTCTCTGTATGGGCAAAATTTCCTGCTCCATCCAACAGTAAGTTGGAGCCATCCTTCTGAGCTTTTAATGTTTATTTTACGCTACTTCTGTTTTGCTTTCAGACAGTACTCAGTACAGAAACCTGGCAACGAACGAGAAAATGGGTCTTGCCCTTCGTTGTCGGGTGAGGAAATTTGTAAGAAATGAGAGAATCCCGTTTAAACTCTTCTAGAGGACTGCACTTTTCCATGAAAATCCCTAAAAATAACCACATTTCCCGCCGTTTTTCGCCAAGACAAAAGAAGAAGATCTACACGCGGAAGTGTGGCCTACAACGTTCGGTGAGACATAAAGCATTATCAATTATGCCGCGTTAAGTGACAAGAGGCAGTTAACTAAAAAATGTGTAACAGGTGTTAACGTTATCAACAAACAACGAAGGGACTTCTCACATAGCGAATCTCAATGAGAACGATCAGAAATCGCTTTAATATAGACCACAGATGCGCGCTAAATACGAATTGCGCCACCAAACAGCAGACGTAGATGATATTTGATATTTACTATAACCTAAACGGTACCACACTTAGGATTTTGGTGGGTCATTACAAGTAACAATCACTATTATATGGAGATGTCGTTAGCAAGAGAATGCGATTTTGATCACTCGATGGGAATTTCGAAGGTACAAAATTAGAGTGAGAATGTTAACTTCAACAAGTGCCTTTTACAGAATTTCATTAACACCTGATGTCTCAATAACTGCTATTTATTTTCCAACTCTTCAGAAGGCTCCACGATTCTGAGGTCCATAGCATATGAGATTAACTATGTTGAAGTCTGCTCGTTTAGATCCAACAAGAATTAAAAACGTCACATCACAACACTTTAAAGCGCAACAAGTTGTTTTTGAGTGAATTTGCAGAAATATTTTCAGCGCCTTATTTAATGTCGAAAAATCCTTGTAAATTATTTAAAAACACTGATTCGCATGATTCTCATCCTTTGCCGCCTTCTATAAAAACATTGCCGAAATAGGCCTTTCTCTGGTAAATGACATCTAACGTCGCGGACTAGGCATAAAGGGATAAAGTGACTTGGGATTCCCTGAGACGTTCACAACCAAATGGCTTACGAGCATCTCGCCCTTTATCGAAGAACTTCAGTTCACCTAAATCTTCGTCCGTAAGCCCAACTGACTCCCAAGAAATCACTTAATTGCCCATCATACCGCAACCTTTCCACACCTGAAGACAATTGTGAGTAATATTATTCCATCGCAACAACCGTCTGACTGCATTTGATTTTCCCCTCCTTTCTTGTATTTGTAGTGAACGCCGTCGGCACAAAACCTTTGCGCTTGTTAGTTTTTTCTCAAGGACATGAGAACAGCATCGCAGAGGTGAACAGTTCCTGCGCAGCGGTGAAAAATGATAGTCATTTGAATGACAACCAATCACGGTTTTTCCCTCACCCATTTAAAGCCCACGTTCAAATGAAAGTGTTTTGTTCTTGTTGCAAACTCACTAAAATAAAGGCAAGTATCTTTGTGAGCGTTTTTTCACTGCAAAATGTGAAGCCCTTGAGGTTTTCCTCATTGCGTGCCATTTCGGAGAATAATTTATCCATAAGCGAAGCAATGCGCGGCAGAGCCAAAAGAGCAAGGAGGCACTATACGGATTACGCTACAGACGAGACGACGATTGATGCGAAACGGGAAATGTGTTAATCGAAAATGGAGGGACATCTGAGTCTTATTCTAATCTGAACCGCTAAAAACACCCTCATATAAGCTGATCGTCACTTTATGTCACGCTTAGCCTCTTTTCGTAGGCGGGATAAAGCAGAGGTTTTGCCACGAAAAATCGCTACGCTCAAGGTTGCAACAGCTGCTGTAAATTGTTCACACCGGAACAGCCAAATTCCACTACGGAATATCTCAAATATCCTCATATGCACATTGGATCTCTGGAATTCCCTTGACGCTGTTGTCGAAATCTCGCTCCCCTCACACAAACACTTCATGTCAAAAGCTAGGTATGGCGTATGGCACCTCGCTGATGTGCAGCGAAAAACGCATATTTGCTACGGTTAGAAAGATTCACATCAGTTGCTGCAACTACATATCATGTAAAGAAGACTGGTTATGGAAATTAGTCTCAAGGCAAGCACGCACAAATCGGGAGTGGCTATCTTCGGTCACTGTGAATAGGATTCATTGAAAGCCGAAAATCTTGACACCAGATTTAAAAAAAAAACTGTCCTCAAAATGAAGTTTTGAGGGAGTAAGTTTTGAGGGAGACTATATCAGTATAATATCATTTCCAGCATGTCAGTATGATATCGCCGCCAATGCATTATGGCGGGCAGCCGTGAAAAAGTAAGCATTCATTTCGCATCTCACGTGCTGCGTTCGAGCTGATTGCAGTGGTGAAAAGTGGATCAATGGGGATGTCCCGACAATATTTTCAGCTGCTGGCAATCGCCTATCACGCGTGGCCTGGCAGAATGAGTGGGGGTGGGGGAGAGGGAAGGGAGGTAGATGGCAGGTGAGAATACGAGTACAATCTTTCATTCTTTTCAAAGCTCATACGCTTGATATATATTGCATGAGAAATACCCTTATATAGCAATATTGAATTATTACTGTGAAAGTTGCATGTGTCCTCACATGGCCTGTATTCTCATATGGAAGAATTGAGCAACGTTAACCGATGAAATGAGGAACCTTACCCTTCCAGAAATCTTTTGTCCAGTAAAGCAGGCGCTCTCCGCGTTGCTAAACTCAATATCAAATCGATCCAATTTCACCATCGCTCAGAACATACTGCAAATAAAATTGGTTTATTTGAGAGTAGCAAAAGAGTCACTCTTCCCATGGGCACCGGACATAGGAATTTGCCGCATAAGTGATGCAACATGAATGATGGTTTTCAGGCAAAAAAAGAATCATAAATAAACGGACTGCATCCCCCAAAATGACCAATAATAAATCACAATTTTGTACATGCATAGTCATCATAGCACTACATTTGATGATGTGTAATTAAAATAGACACTCGACGTGACTTGAGACCATCGAATCTATATATCGACCTAAAAATCTGATAGAAGCCATTGTTAATCTGCGGAATAATTATCACTTAGCACGATCATCCGATTATTCGTTCGATTCACCAAACTCCGACATTACAACGAAAGGAAAAGTTTCAGCGAAGCAATGGAATCGAAATCGAACGTTTTCAGCACTTGTAACATCGAAACACACCTGCATCTGCATTCGTGATTGATGCTAACTTGGGATTCTGGGAGTTTGATCGCTGCACTGCTATGCAGACGATGGGAACACTAGCATATGGCGTTGTCTTTGCTCAATTTCATCCATTTATTTGATCGTTGCCACGCTAAGTGCAAAGCATCATTTGCATAGACGTGAGGACAGCATTGTGTACTCGGTGGAAAAATAGCGTATTGGAGCAAAGAACAGATGTAGAAAAAGATCGCCTCAAAATTTGCTTCGAATACATCATTATGTTTTTTAAATAGCTCCTTTTCGTTTTCAGAATAATTCTTCGTTTCTTGAGAGGTGAAGCCCATTTCGCAATTTCCTAACTGTTTTGGATAATGGATACATTTAGTTCCCAGTTGTGCAAAAATGGATAACGACTTCAACGCATTATTCGAGGTAGCCCACTTTTGGCATAGTCCATGATTTTGTAATACAGGATAGATCGTGGTCAAAAGTTGGTGCACACAAAAAGTAATTTGCACGTAAGAATGCCATGTTTGAGATTACGTACCTCGCCAGCCGAAAACCTACCGATGCTTATTTCAGGAGTCGCGAAATCACCTATCAACAACAACGAAGTAAGTAGAGGGGACTTTTGAGAGGAGTTGAGGAGAAACGAATAGAAATTGTAGGCGGAGGTTGAAATTCAGTTAGAGTTTCATTGAAAAAAAGCTGAAACTGCCAGGCAGAAAGCACATAACCTGGATGGGAATTCGCAAACTGGAAAAAGGATCAGAGAAGTACTGAAACGGAGAAGGAGAATGAGTGTATAAGCATGCTAGCAAACGATTATTTTCACGCTGGAGATCCAGTTGGTTTGAAACGGAATTGCCTCTTATTCCATACCAAAGTGGAGGCGGATTCTTAGACTCCAGAAGCGTAGTAACAACTTCGAAATAAAAGCGAATTAAAGTTCACTTCTATTCGACATGTTCATTTTTTCTTTAAAATGGGCCCATTAGTCATCAAATATAGAGATATGACAAGTATCGCCAAAAGGCCAAACGGGAAGTTGTATAACACCCGTGGAATTTGCATAGTCGGTGGTGACATACACCGAAAACATTGTCGTTCTACCCTTGCAATATACTGCACACATAGCAGGAATAAACTTAGTGTATAACACCCGTGGAATTTGCATAGTCGGTGGTGACATACACCGAAAACATTGTCGTTCTACCCTTGCAATATACTGCACACATAGCAGGAATAAACTTAGATGCTCGAGGCGGCATTCGAATCTCTGTGTATTTCAGGTGAATCACCTAAATAGAAGCAGTAAGTCATGCATCAGTTCTATTTATATGGGTAGATCCTGCCGCACGATCGCGGACTTCACTCATGAGTAGCACACAACTCGACGAGACCAACTATCACTGCTGCTAGCAGGTACCTCTGAAAGCCATCAGATATTTGAGGTACCGGTACCTCGTACCTTCAACGACGATTTTTGAGCCAGAGGCTTGCAAAAGCTCCCCACGCTTGTTGAGGCGGCGAATGCATCTGAGCAAATTCGAAAGTGGGTTTCTGTTGACAAACTTCGGAGGTAATGTGTTATAGCACAATATTCCGAGTTGCAATACTTCAACGAAACAAAAAGGCTGCAATCTAGAAATGAAGAATTCAAAGACTTTGAAAAGATCTATCAATGAATATGTAAAAAAACACTCATTTGAAAACTGAGCAAAGCATATGAGCAAATCAGCGCATTACAATTCATCACTAATGGATCATACTAACATGGTTAGAAGCAGCGATGATGAGGTGTAATCGACAAATTATCCTTTGTTTCATATCCTCTCTATCTACGTCAACAATATATGCCAGTCGTGCCAAATATTTCATATGAAGATGCATCGGTTGTGATGATTGTCAGCTATCGTTTAACAATCAAAGGCGTTCAGTAAAAATCGAACTTGAGTCAATACGAGGAAAAAACCATGAATCAATATTCTTCTCATTAAGAAGGGACAAAATATTCGGTGCCCAACAGAAATTGCAATAGAAGGCTGATGCCCTATTGGCAACTTCGAGACTTATTCGACCATATCGTCATATCTTATCTCATGTAACTTCATTAGTACAACAGTGACAAAGCGAGGACAGTTCGTGTGTCTGCTATTAAAATGATGTAGCGATCGGAACAATAACCGGATATATGGGTATGAAAACGATAGGAAACATTTAAGGAAATCAGAAATAGTTAAGAAGAGAATGGCTTACATCCTTTTTCAACGGCTCTCATTGTTGAAAACGTAGAGTAATTCTGCTAGTGCTCTAGCTCATCGGATGTAGCATATATATGGATGTTATCCACACAATATTCTCCTTCACTGAAATAAGTAAGAGTGATATTCGCTTATATATTATTCATTCCCACACGGTGCTTTCAAGTTTCAAATAATATAGCACAACCTCTCCTGAGACGACAATGACACTGCAATGGATAAACCTCCCACCCCTGAATTGCTTTTGAGCTTAATGGAGAAATTCAGCTTTTACAGAATGATAATTGTTGATTAATGATTGTAAGCATTCCAGCTTCAACCGAATGTGCCTCAGAATGTCCTTAGTTCAGAGCGAATTTGCAGCTGAAATAGGAAACAAAGAAACCCTCGAAAATGAATTTCAATGAACTAAAGGCGGAGGAATCTTAATATTCACTCCGTCATTCCCAAATCTATTGTCCGTCTTCAAGAGCGGATTCGCAGAACTGATGCTTACAAAAGGTTTGCAAGCGCAAGTGACGCATGCCCTTAGACATTTTTGTGAGGAGAGGAGATGTGCCGAATGCACTCGGGCGATGGTTCAAAATTCAATTATTATCCGTGCCTGAAGTGCATCTCTCTGAATTTCAAGACTTCAAGAAGAAACCCTTTTCTTATGGACAGATGGTCGCCGCTTGCAAGCGAGGATATTTGGTCGCTAATGGAATTCGCTTGAAATTGAATCACCCAAAAACATCGGTTGGTTACCCGGTGTGTTTTTCAGAAATCTTCAAATCGAAATACCTCCCACTGAAAACCGAGTTCCAATTGCAATCAAATGAGTTTCAGAAATGTTGGCCGTCTATCAATCGAGGGTATCGGTGCAGAAAAAATTCCGGTGCAGGCGAGAAAATACTGAGAAGTAAAGATCGAACTTCAGCCAATGATAGCCGGTCGATAGTCCCGAGCGAAATCCGGTCGCGCCGAAACTTTTCCACCAGCGGACCTCTCGCAATGTTTTGTTTTCAGCAAACTCTGCCATTCGTTGAACGCAATTTTCAGAACCTTTTAGGGCAAAAGTGGCGGAAGACGAACTCGATAAACCACTACTGAATTTACACGCGTAATTTTGATGCGCTCACTCAGGATTCCGAACCGAAGCAAACATGCAGCGTTTAAGCTCGTAATCACACTGCACGCCATCAAGTTCACTTTGTCGAGAATTATTTCGTGAGCAGAAATTATTCGTTAAAAAGGCAGCACTTCTTTAGACTCATTTGATTCCTGTCATCGTGGAATGTTTAACAATGTTGCTTAGATTCACAACCATTGATGAACGACGATGGATGTATGGGAAGCTAGGATTCACGTTGCCATTAAACGCAGCAAGGAGGGTTGCATTTGCTTAAGCGACTGAACACTCGAGCGGGTAGAGAATTTCAATCATGATCTTTGGATTGAATCAAGAAACACTGGATGAGGTAGACACAGTAAATTCGAACATCTAAGCACCGCACCTTCATTTCGGTTGGTGTGGTTTGCCGATAGCCACATCAGTGACTGCATGGTTTGAAACAAGAAATTTCTGTGCGTTAACGCTCATGGCATCTAACAGCTACCAACTCTTGTTAATAAAGACTTTCGCCGTTTTGCTGAACCTGCGCGAGCAATCATGACGATGTCAGACGCTAGTGTTATACATTTATTCAAGCCCGTTTTCAAGTAGGTTCGCTTCTTCTATGCGCCTTTCCGAATGCGGTTCATAACCATAACTGAAGCAAAATTCGCATGGTCAGAAGTGAAATTATCTGCTGCCATTTTAGAGCACGACTGCTTGAGCTTCTTCAAGTAAAGCGATATGATTGCCACGAGTATAGCACGAGGCTCCGAAACGCCCGCCCTAAACGACGAGTAGAAATTAATTGAGAAGAGGTGGCAAGTGAGATTATGAAATGAGTTTCGACTGAGTTAAAGTGTTTGACGGCCTGATAAAGTTATCAATATTGACAAAGATGCAGCGAGATTCAGCAAAATTTGGAACGATGGTAATGGTGAGGGAAACGCTGCAAAGACACTTAATAACTCATTGAAAATCAGCTTTGCAGCAGAATTTTCAACACCAAAAGCAATGTTAAGCACTTCGGAGATTTTTCATTCGCAAATCGCACTGCACACCTTTTTCGAAATCTTCGTGTTAAAGCGAAAGCCCGTGAGTTTAGTCTACTCTAAGGGCTTTATATAAAAGCGCTAAATGCGTTCACGTTACACGATCAAAAAACCCACGATCGGAGTTTCCATCGATGAAATAACGTGCATTTGCACTGGATGAGTGGGAATGATAACGTCTGGTACCTGTACGATAAACCGCCCAGCTACCTTCTGACAAATGAATCCCGAGAAGTGAGAAAAGAGTATTCAGACGAAAGCCTAATTTCATTGCCACGCGTGCATTCCCTCACGAAAGGTAAGCAAAAACTGATTCTCACCGAAAAATGACCATAAAAAAATGACCAAAGGAAACTGCATCTCTTATTACCGTTTCTTCTCACTGCTGTGAGAGGAGCCCCGATGAGGAAAAGTTGTTCGTAACTAGCACACATCAATGATCTTCATTTGAATATCGATAAGAAGCAATCACGAATCCCTTCTTTCAAACGAAAGTTTAGCTGAAACTCATAACCTAAAGAAAATGGGTGCCCTTCGAATGAAATAGGAAACCTGCGCAATGTCATTATTACATTACTGATCCTATACGTACAACGGAACAGGAAATAAAACGAATGAACCCATGCAATGAAAAGCACATACATTCGCATTATTACATCTCAAAGTACAGATGTACATTTATTAGCACCCATCTGGAGAAGAACTTTGTCAGCTGAAAGACACCTGAAGAACGCGGATTAACCAGCAAGAAATGCGGTCGTGCTGCATCTACCCATATTCTTTTGCATGCTAAATTGTCCAAATCGCCGTTCAGAAATTGCCTTTTGCTACACATTGGAGCAAAATGTCATGCTGAAACCTTAAAAATAATTAGAGATGAGAGAGTATCGTGGTTCACAGCACAGAAAACTGGAGTGCAGCACCGCAGGGCCGAATACTGGGGGTGGAGGAGGCGGGGGGGGGGGGAGGGGAGGGGAGAGCAAAGTGCATTGTAGCTTTCGAAATATGGGGTCTTTGTGAAGTTCATGAATCTTCGCGACATTCAACAAAAACGTCAGCGTCTTTGACTAAATTTTCGACCCACAAACTGATTCCAACTGCACTAATTTCATACTGAATCTTCTATAGCCAAAAGATAGAACAACGAATCTGCTGAATTTTGTTGCGCTGACGTTTACATCGGCAAATTTGTCTGAACATCTTTGAGCACAAATGTTCCTCGTGTCAATGGATGTCAAACGATGCTAGGCCGAGTTGTACCAGAAACATTTTGGTTGGGGATGTAAAAGAACAGAACGCTGCCAATTCAAAAAGATATCGCAAGACAGACAATTCCTTCATCTTCCCTGATGCAAATTTAGACAAAGAGCGAAGAATTGTTTACATATTGGCTTGAGTGGTTGCTACTCGTTATGCATTTGTGGTTCGTTTTCTACCAAACTCATGCAATTGCGTCAAGTATTTGCGTCTCAAAAACTCAATGTGCTCGTATTTTCTTGTTCCTTCTATCAGGCAAATATCACTGCTCATTTTCATTATCGTTAATGACTGACATTTCCCGTGCGGGTAATCAGTTCTTTAAAAATATCCTAACCTTTTTGTGACTCAAAGAGTGCATGATTTCTAACAGCAGCCATATTCGTGGAACAAATGCTGTATGAAGTTATAATATATCTCTTCCTTATATAGCCTGAAGAGTAAATGAGCGCTAAGTGAGGGTGGTTAAAAAGCGCTCTATCGATGGCACCTTCTGATCAGAAAATTTGATCAGGTTTCAGGTTCTTCGTAATGCTTACTGTGTGAGGCACTGTGTAATAAAATGATTTTCTAGATAGGTTCTACCCAGATTTTCGAGCAGACTCAGCGCTGCTTATAAGGTTACCCTTCAGGTTCAAGCCCGCGAATCTTGTAGCCACTTTCCCCAACCGTTCCACCCCTTTCCTTACTCAATTTGCTGCGGAATGTCGACTGCTAACACTGTCGTAGTTGGACGCTATTAGCAAGTATAAATGGGAGCATCCAAATGATCTATTGCTTCGGAAAAAATCAATATGAAAACGAAGGCAACAACATCGCCGCACTTAGTGGCCACCCCCTCATTTGAGTTTCAAACGCGGATCGAAATAATAACTTTCTTTGCTTACTCGAAATCAACTCTAAATATGCCTGACATCCACCAATGAACTCTTTACATCAAAAACAGACAGCTGACGGTCTAGTAAACTCTTTGAACATGCGACTGGGGGATGTGTGCCAATTCGTGTTCTCTAGCTATTTCGTTGTTATTTGTTTCGGTGCATTAGATCGATGTTGATGATTTCCCATGTAGATGCAATACCGAATGCTTTGTTAAGTTGTTGCCAAGTGCATTCATAAAAGAAAATTTGGGATTGTCCAGCAAACAGCGATGGCATCACGTCTCATGCTATATCTCTCACTTCTGACTTTGCTTTATATGGTTGAGCAGTGATAATTTTTCGTCGCGTTCACCGTTTCTATCTCGAAACGCTCAGGTGATGAGTTCGGAGATCTCATTCCGTTGGAACATTTGCGTGATGCTATGGAATTATGCAATTATGCTTGCTATGGCATTGCCTTGAACTGCATAACTCACTAATTGAACGATATGAACGTCAAGTACGCATATAACAAGGATATTGTCATAATGCGATTTGCGAATGCAATTTTGCAAAAGTGTTGAATGATTGGAAAATGAAAGCATCAAATGGTGTCGCACATTCAGACACTAATTTCAGCAAACAAACACTTCGCCGAGATGCAATATAAAGACGCGTTGAAATAAGAAAGGGATTAGCAGATGCGATGGCAAACGCAGAAGTAATTACAATCAACATTTTCAGCAACTAAACCAAACAAAAGGAAAACGCAGGAGATAGCACATGGATCACACTACATAATGATTATATACCAACATGTCAGCTGACTTGCGTTTGCTAAGGGGAAATGATCTGAGCATGAATTCATATACCGCTGATGGAATCCCATCCCATGAAACCTTCAAAGTGAAGTAGACATACTCGCGATGTTACTGAAGGACGATTGTGGCTAGACTTCGGTTTCTTTTTTGCCTTTTTTAAGTAATATTTCGAGATGCCATCCTTAATTTCTTAGACTAAGATGTGCTCATTTTGATACCTAGCCGCGAACTCCTTGTGATATACTTGCGATTTTCTGCTGCTTCAGAAACTGAGGTATCTCTAAAATAACATATTTCCAACAACTTTGAAGCAATAGAAGCACTCTGCAAATAACATCCAAACAAAATACCGAAGGATCGTTAGGCCGATATCTGAATATGTTAGATGCGAACGATGATCATATTTGGAGATGAGAGGCCAATCGCCACTTTCATAAATAATAACAATAGAATATTTACTGACAATTGTTTATATTCCCATACCTAATGCAACGCAATAGAACAAAATTGTCATTGAATGTGTGCCACTAACACATCCAGCGAGATCAACGAGTTAATAATAAGAAGGAACAGAAGGATAATCTCATCATCATTAAATGCACAGTGCTTCTTCTATTACACTAAAGGCAAATGTTGATAAATATAATTATTACAAGGTAAGGATTATGCGATATGAAGCGAAGCGTTGGTTACTGGATGCGTCAAGACTGGAAAACTGATCACAAATGGAGAAACATAGTAGTCTATTTATAGAAGAAGAAAGGATAACCGTCTGACAGTTCAACGCAGCCTATAG
Organism: Toxascaris leonina; assembly: GCA_022844705.1. Lineage (NCBI taxonomy): Eukaryota > Metazoa > Nematoda > Chromadorea > Rhabditida > Ascarididae > Toxascaris > Toxascaris leonina. The sequence goes on from JAARMF010002277.1 coordinate 14,904, forward strand.
TTCAAGGCAAAGTTTTTGTGTCCGAAATATCCATTGAGAAGATCAAAGCGAAACATGGATGCAATGGGACTCTGATATATCGGTTGCTATCCGAACATGATGCATACTCCGATTTAACTTCCACATGAGCAGTTTACTGCATGTGTACATAATTTCAAAGATGAGCGTTCTTTTCCACTCAAATTGTACGCTTGAAATTTGAAGCACACTGAATTCGTCAACTGCAGAGAATGTCTTTGAGATCACAATATTCAGCTGACAATCCACTCAAAAAGCCTTCTTGCTGTCACTGCAGACAACTTGCAAATAACAAAATTAGGGGTCGTTTTAAAGCTTCTACTCACAGTGTTCATGACTAATGAGATGGAAAAATATCAGGAAATAACGATGGTATTTTAGATCAACGGTGAAACATTCATGTTGAGACTCTTTTTTAGATTGTGCTTAAACAACTCTCGACAAATTGTTTCTGTGAAGAGAGAAAGAAGTGAAATGTGCAAGATGTAATGGAAACATGAAACCCGATCATGTGCTATTTAAGCAACAGCATTCATCTATTACAATAGTGATACTGCTGAATCCGTTATCCACTGCGTTTCTGTCTGCGATACATAAAACGAATTGTGCCATACCTCGACTGCAAAGGCCATTCCACTTAAACCAGAATTCATTGAAACTATAGCCAAACTAAATTCAGCCGTCATAAGTGAGAGACTTCATCAATCAAAATCGCAATGTTCTGAAGCAGCTCAAGTTTCCGCCATGAACGGAATTGAGCAACACGTTTGAAAGCAGTATATTCAGGCACAAAGATTATAGCAAATCCTCTCAGACGCAAATGACGGATATGAAGTGCAATAGTTACTTTGCCAATGTTAAAACAAACGACCAGCTGATGCTGCAATGATGAAAAATGAATGCAACTTGTTTCAACGCANTTCTTGCTGTCACTGCAGACAACTTGCAAATAACAAAATTAGGGGTCGTTTTAAAGCTTCTACTCACAGTGTTCATGACTAATGAGATGGAAAAATATCAGGAAATAACGATGGTATTTTAGATCAACGGTGAAACATTCATGTTGAGACTCTTTTTTAGATTGTGCTCAAACAACTCTCGACAAATTGTTTCTGTGAAGAGAGAAAGAAGTGAAATGTGCAAGATGTAATGGAAACATGAAACCCGATCATGTGCTATTTAAGCAACAGCATTCATCTATTACAATAGTGATACTGCTGAATCCGTTATCCACTGCGTTTCTGTCTGCGATACATAAAACGAATTGTGCCATACCTCGACTGCAAAGGCCATTCCACTTAAACCAGAATTCATTGAAACTATAGCCAAACTAAATTCAGCCGTCATAAGTGAGAGACTTCATCAATCAAAATCGCAATGTTCTGAAGCAGCTCAAGTTTCCGCCATGAACGGAATTGAGCAACACGTTTGAAAGCAGTATATTCAGGCACAAAGATTATAGCAAATCCTCTCAGACGCAAATGACGGATATGAAGTGCAATAGTTACTTTGCCAATGTTAAAACAAACGACCAGCTGATGCTGCAATGATGAAAAATGAATGCAACTTGTTTCAACGCATCGAAGAGAATAAATCGACGAACGCTTTTAACATCGAATTAAAAAAGTGAACTAATTCGTAGGAATTGCTCTCCTACCCGTTCCAATATATTGCAAAGTGAACAAGATTTGTTTTTACATCTCCACCCACTCCATAATTCGATAAAAAACTAATGAACTGCATATTAAATGATCCGACCACTTTTGCAAACCGTCGCCAAAAGATTCCACTCACGAACATTCGCAACATCGCATTTGCAAATCACATTATGGCAACGCCTCCTAGTTACATACATATGCATACTTGTCTATGTTATCGCACCTTTAACTTGGTTAGCACAGGATTTTGGGCAACGGAATTGCATAGACACGATTCTACTGAAAAGCAGTCCAAATCATTAGTCATTCTGATTCAACAATTCTGTAGCGGTTAAAAGCTCCTGAAAGCGAAGAAACTACAATAGCACCTAACGCTGATCGATTTGCAGCTTGATACTAGAATGGTTGAAGGATTTGAATGTTTCCACCAGCTACTTTAAACTCCGAACTTGATAGACCAAGCAGAAAAGTTAGAGAGATGAATCATCCTAGTTAACTAAATGAGACATTACAATACGCATTCTTGCAATGTCACATGACGCCCACTTCAATTTGTATCGTTGGTAGTTACTTGTTTGAAACAGATAAGCAGATACACGGATACACATATGCACGAGCACATACCTCTCCACGCTTTGATTTGCAACCCCTCACTTCCGCCAGGACGCACATAGGGAAGGGGACCATATTCTGGAATTTAAATCACCGATGATTGCCTTCATTCTCAAGGTAACCGGCGTTTTACTTCTTCATCTGAAGTTTCGTCTGCAGTTAGCGACTCCAATTCGCCAACCGAGTTCAAAGTTGTATCCACCATTGCTCAACTAGCTACATTGTGTAAACTCATTTAGCTGCGTATTAGTAGCAGGCTACTGATGACATGCTTTTTGATGTCTCTGGATTTCCACTGAATTTTCCGCCCTATACGTCGTGTCTGATTTCGTCAAAAAACGGATAGATTGAGTGCGAGGTAAGAAAATCCATCTCACATGCTATCATTTCTTGAGAGAAACATAATCACTTTTGATAATTCCACATTGCTCGATAAGAGAGCAAACATCGACGCATAAATTGATGCTATTTCAGTTTTGCATTCACATAATTACAACTTCGCAATAGCCATCAAGAAGTGATCTATGATCTCTTGGCAAATATCGCTCTCTTTCACGTTATCGCCTTTCCACTCAACGCTGTGCTGTTGGTTCATGCTGCATCTTGAATGGTCACGTTTGTCTCGCAAATACTCTATCTCGTAAGCATTTTGCTGGAATCTTTCATATGCTCCGACTTGAAGCCGCAGAAGAAAATGACCTTAATTCTTTCCTTGCAAAAGGAGTGCTAAATAGAGAAAGGCAGCTTCATTTCCGACGAATGCAGACGAAATGCTAATTTCGAGAAGCCTCACCGCACTGCCCTGACACTGTAAATCGTTTCGATGTCCCACTACTTCCTTTTCCACTCTACTTCCATGAATATAAATACATTTGTATGCTCTATAGCCAAAGCGACCCCGTTCTCTTTGCCAACGGTAAACCGATGTCAAATACATGTGAACGATGAACGGCGATCTCATTTCGCTTGGGACGAATTGCAGAACGCCGTTAGCTCACAGAAGACATGACAGATGCATTTGCAATACGCACAAAAAAAAGCAAAAACGTTCGCGTTCTTATCGTATTAATGCTATCCGCTGATGAAATCTAAACGAAGCGCTTAAGTTGGAGGAGGAATAGAGCTGCAACAATTTTCATCGCATTTCTGTCAAATGGAACACTTCTTCACTGATGAAATTCCATTTAACTTGAGGAAATTGATTGCATGTGGACAGAAGCTGGCATCTGGGAAATGATGTTAGACTAAGACGAGATTCTTATCGATTCTATTGATTTTAAGCTGCAATGGTTGCATTGATCGGAATTAAGAAAATTTGCACACTTGGGAAATTAGATCAAAGAGAACATCGAACAACGTTCATATGGATGAACAAGAGTGCGCACCTAATCAAGGTACCCATTTAAACTGGGAGTAATGAATTTATCAATATTCGTTCGACGAAACGAATCAAAACTCGACATAGGCAATGTTTTCGACCAACCTCGCGACATAGTAAACAACGAAATTACGTGCTTGTGCAGTGTAGTGACATGTATTCACCAATATACCCAATGATAAAAGCCGTCGGCAATCTTGTACTGAAGTTTATCAGGTGGATGGGGAAAGCTGATGTGATTCACTTGAGAATGCGGATTGAAATTTGAAAAATGAGGCTTAAGAAAAATGAATCCTTCTAATCCTCCAGGAGGCTTCGATGTGAATTTCTTGATGGTCTTTAATGGATGGCTCACAAAAAATTCGAGCGCTCAGAGGGCTGGCGAACGTGTCTCAAAAAGCCGTGCCAACCTCATCAGCTCATTCCATCCCCACGAGGAAAATATGCAATTCGTGGCATCAGTCCATGCATTTCTTTTTTACGTTAAGTAGGCATTAGCACTTTCTATCCGCGTAAGTTGTGTTTGTCTAATCAAAACACTTCCGACCAATAATCCGATCACATTCACAGCGAACGAGAATTTCCGATCCTAGTCTTGACGACTCAAATGGGAATCTCATATTGAGCGTTATATTATAGTCAAAACTACACGCATCAAAATTTGTAGGTGTATCTGCTGTGAATCTTGAATCGGAGCCAGCAGACACACTTTTCAGCTAAATACGTGCTGGTAGGAGACGCATAGCAAATGAGCATTTGAAGGAGCGCATAATAAAGACTGGTAAAATTGCACAGGAACAACTCAAAGATTCTTGATATTCGAATCTGAATAGGTGTCAGCGAGGAACCATTCGGCGTCAGGAAAGTTCATTCTACTCGTCTTCGGAACTTCTCACATGTGTGCTCATAATGGTCGTTTTTAGCACTTAGTTTCGAGAAATGCGTATTTGATGTGCGGGAATCCGAGTTGTGCAAACTAGCATCATGCATTCATATTTGAAGGCCAAGAAATTTTGCATCTCTCCTTTACTTTGAATCTAGTCTCGAATCAACTTCGGTTAAGTCTACCTGAACACACCTAAAGCTCTATGTGCATTTTGCGTCCGCCAGATCCTGTTCAACATTTTCCCACCGTTAATTCGCTGCCACTGACCATCGGACAGAGGATATTTAGAAGGTTACCGATTCCTTGCGGCCATCTGCCAAACTCCCGAATTACCCCTGACTGTCAGTAGTCACTGCAAATGAACTTCCGGCAGCCACCGAGGAAAATAGTTGTACGCTACTGGCAGAAATTTTCGACTGTCATTAAATTTTCCTCAAAAATTATCGCATAATCTCTTGAAGCGCAGTTCGTGAAGCAGTTATTCTTTCGCAGTCAACAAACAAATGAGACTGAAGCAGCATTCCGAGTAGGATAGGAGCTGTAGAAAATTGAGGTTACGAAGGTCAAGCTAGCCCTAGTTGACCACCTTGATAATTCTTCGTCTGAAGCAGTCTTCTCTATTTAAAAAATCCACCTCTGTACTTCACAGTAAAATACGACACGAAAACCATCAACCTCCTTTCGCTTCACTTAGTAAAAGACAAATGTAACTTCCTACTTTGAAACAATCATAACCTCTGCAAAGATGACAATGACGTGAGTTGTTGCAACAGAATTGAGAGAACACGATGGCTATTGAATTCTTATTCTCTGGATGATCCGTTTCCATCGCAATTTCAGCACATCGTCCTCGAAATTCCCATTGCTCAGTGATGGACGCTGTACACACATAGTGTCAAATTACGAGATGGGATGAACACTGTGAAATGTGAGCACAAAGACGCACCGCGGAAATTGGCACGGTTACAACGAGATCTTGCAACCGCATGCATCATGCTATCAGTTCCATTAAATGCAAACACATAAAAAAACGCATGCAGTCTCGCAGTCATGTACCAAACAACCCCTACTGCCTATGCAAACTTCTGCTAAAGGTCGGGTACATCGAGCCACCCGACTCCGGCAAAAAGTGATCTGAGTGGTAACAGATGAAACTTTTGCATAAAACTTTTGCAGAATTGAGCGACCAAACTTGTGGTTCCTTTCCAAACATTGCGTAGATAATGCTAAATTTGCACCAGCTCAAAAACCTTCTGAAATATNTAAATTTGCACCAGCTCAAAAACCCTCTGAAATATCGCTGAGACGGTTTTCTTTTGGCCCTCATCTATCCCTGAACAGGGATATATAATCGCTATGAGAAAAGCCTCAGGTTAAATCGACATCAAAGCAATAATTTATGGCCGATAGCTGAGAGATGCGAGCTGCAAATAATATCGGTTTACTCGCAAGTATGCCTCAACCGAATACTAACGCCATATTTCAGTTGATATCGGCTTTATTGATTTGAATGTAAAAGGCTACAAGTTCCCGATCCTTCAGTTATTGGGAACAAACTTATCCACCGCAAAGGAAGTGACTGTTCAGGGAATTATAGGCTGTCATATTTCGAAAATGCGTTAGGTTACCACTGATGAGTACAAAAATCAGAGATGGGGTGCAGGAATACTACGAGGTGCTATTATAGCTCAATGCTGTCTGCTGAAAGAAAGTGCGCCGAATTTTGCTTGGCTGTTGATCAGTGAAGCGTCATAGAGAAGAAAAACAGCGCAAGTATGTTTGGACGAAACATTGACATATGTCGAAAAATATCGACGATCACCGAAGATCACGACTCAATGCACTGAGTGAAAAAGAACCCTGGAAGAGATAACACAACTCCAAAGATATTTTCCTTAGAAGCGCATTTTTCTTTTTTAACATGAGCTGTCAAACGCTGAAAATATAACAACAGCTCCATTGACTATACCAGCCCTCAAAGACTCATTTATGAACGGTGAGAAAATTTTGGCTCTCCGGTATTCCCGGACTGGCAGCGAATTTTCATGTAAACTGGAAGGTAATTCTGAAAATTCACTATCCTGGAAGGCAGCAAGTCTCATAGAAGGCAACAAACTAAGCAAAGAAATGTTTCGCTTCCGTTTGAAACATCATACGCTTCTCAATGTAATGTTACCGTTGTCATCTGCTCCTTCCCAAAATACAAAGAGCAAGGGTCTGGCACACATAGCAAAACATCTAAATTTCAACAGCATGTCTTCTTGTCAGTCATAACACCACTATGAAGTGGGCAGTCAAAAATGATTGAATGCGTTCTGATGTAGGACAATCGACACAAGCCGTCCCTGTAAGTGTAAAGAACATAGTGCGTACAAAGTGCTAGAAGCTACTCAGTTGTGTGGCTGTTGCAGGAGACAAGTGAGCATTGTGTGAGCGTGAAATACCGACGTAGAAGCCATTAGGTACACAGACAATGGGTTTAGTGCCATTCAAGTGCCCCATTAAGCACTCAGCTTTGTGAGGCACGTGAAGCATAGAATATAATGAGCTTATGCCGTCATGGTCATTGAGCCAACAATCGTTGCACTCTATCGCAGTCCCACATTCACCTACAGTTGTTATCATCCTAATCTAGGAAGCATCTTAAGCAGTATCTGGTCACAAGCGTACCAAACTGTATCATTACTTAAGCGACAGTCTCAGTGCATTAAACGTGGATTTATTTTGTGATGTACTTTCGCTTATCATCTTACTGATTGTTTACTGCACATCGATAGAACCTATTTGCTCACACAGTATCATGTCGAAAAGGGACCAACGAATGTGCGACGATCTCTATGACAACGTTCCTCTTCGTCCAATTGTTTGATAGTGTACTCACACACCTATATTGACAACTCTCATCGTCGACTGTCCTTCATTGAGGTACCACACGCTGGAAATTCGTATATATGAATAGCGTCATTTACAAGCAAAAATTTGCAAAAACGGCTGTCTAATCCGCATTTCATGGAATATTTGAGTAAAGAGTCTCGTTTATAAATGAAAAGATCATTTCCACATTACTGTAGCTTCGAGACCCATTGTCCGCTTATGCTCGGCTTTATCATCAATGACTGCTTTTGTAGAGTTGTACATACCCATGGCACTGTTCCTGTTGAGAACGTTGGACGATGTGAAATTTCATGAAACTATTCACGTACATGACGAAAGGGTTAGTGGTATGGAGCGTATTTGCTCTTGTTCACCTCAACACACCCAATCACTAAAAATTAAGAAAGCAAGGCAATGAACCCTAAGAAAATCCATAAATATCGTTTAGCCACATAGATTCTTCGAAAGAAAATTTCTTCGCTACTCTATATTGTGCGAAGCATTGTTCTCTGTAACTAGTCGAATCAAATTTCGACGATCATTCCACAGTATGCATCACATTCATAAAATTTCTACGATGAATTCCACAAAGCTAAAGCAACATGGGAAAAAGAGAATCACAAATGCAGATGGGTAAGCTGTAGATTATAGATATTTAACATCATCTATAAAGCAAGCAATGCAGCTATGGATGGACGAAGGCCAATGAGAAAAACATCGATTAAAGCGAAGATAGACTCACAAATTACCCTTTCTATAGCCATTTTATAGCTGAAAACATGTTTCCATTTGTGCCCTTTGATGTGTTATCGAGTATGCAACTACATTCCAAGTAAACGCTAGTTCTCTGAGTGCTCAAGCGGAAAGCACCGATAAGGAAATTTAAGGATACAGCGAAAGTGCGGGTATGCAAGACTACCGGTCAAAACACTGAATACAATGTGGTAACATGCATATTTGCTTGATTGCCACAGCTATAGGTTCTTATTCGGGTTCCTTCGAAAACTTGAGGTCTGTTTCTTTCAGATTTTTATTCGACAATCAAATGAGACATTGCAGTAAACGTTCAACCTGTCTAAATGATCCTTTTTTCACCATCTATCGCTCAGCGGTGAAATCGCTGAGTGATTTCTCATAAGAATCATCAATAATCTATTTGCTGACCAGCCGAATCGAAACCGAATTTTAGAGAGTGCTGAGATAGTCTCTCCAACCTCAGCGCTGTCGGAAATGTACCAGAATATGACAAAAGATTTCGAGTTGAAAAGAATATCGCCTCATTCGTGATCCGTATTAGAAAACTGACAAAGGAGTTTAATAATTTGCCACCAAACAATAAAACAAGCAAAAGAATTCCTTTTCAGTTAAGTGATCTCACCATAGACAAAATGCCCGATCAAAATCTTATCACTTCTAATTACACCAATACTCAATGAAACTTCGAATAATGTGAAATGCATGCACATTTTGTCTACATGCACCGAAAATCTTCGTTTGCTTCAGAGCCGATTGATTGTCTGGATGTAGTAGATTACTCTCTAATGCACGTTTTCCGAAAGAAACTATTTTTCCAGCTTGGATGGTTGCCATGCTGAAAATAGCCAACGGGCATATGCATAAATACATATATAGAGATGTTTCAATGCACGCCATGCACAATCTCTTTTAAATAGCACTTTGCAAAAGTATATTAAACAGATAAAATCAATTTGAAAAATTCGGAAGAAGAAAACTCACTGCTCCATTTTTTGGTGTTTTCCGTTTAATAATCGTCCAAAGCACACTATCAGCAATAAAGATCACTCCGGAGAAAGAATCTTCATCCATCTGAGCTCGAAAAATTCTCTCCTCATATTGGCTTTGTGCTGCATATGATCAAGTACAGCCGAAAACAAAATCGGTCTGAGAAAGTGGACGGCTTGTAGAAGAAATTTATGCATTATTCCATTCTCCTCCAAATTTGATGCAACTTTGCACTTCTATGGATGGAGTTGCAGAAAACAAATATCACAGTGCACCCTTACATATACTTATTATTCTTAGGAGAAAGCAAGGGAATATATATGGTTTTGGCCAATCTTAATTTAGAGTGTATTTCATCTGTTTTCTTTACGTTGCTGCAGTTTGTCGCAAATTGAGGACGTCAAATTAAAAATCTTGTTTACCCTAATATACAACACTTCTTTGAGATGAAAAATTACTCATAGTGCAGCAATCCGGAAATTCCGGTATAAACATGCATTATGACCTGCTCCCACTTTCGCTCGGGCACGAATTCATTTGATTAGCCCTATCAAAAAGAAGGAATGGATTGGAAGCCGAAAGCGAACTGATTATGAGAGCAGTGATGCATTTAAATGCCTTTCGATCGGTCCTGGCTAGCAGCTAATGGCTTTGAAAGAGAGCAATTAACTGGCAGCTAAGACCGATCGAGTGGAGACTTCTATACTATGAAAATATCCAAATTTATAAATCAAACATCAGCGAAAACCAATAATACGACAATCAGTAATATTCTTCTCCATGTGCGTACCTCTCTTCTTCCCCCCTCTGCCCTCCCTTCCCCCCCAAGCTGAAAGCATGCAAACTGCCAGATCTACTGAAGATTTTCCATACGATATTATTGACTATGCTAATTCTTTTTGGCTGAAAAAGAAGACGTTTTATTAATCCACTGATGGATCAAGAAAGTCGGAATATCTTGTCAGGGAGTTTTAGTTCTCTGAGATAGCGAGAGGTCTCTGAACTATAAGTGAATTCGTCGTTCCACGATAACTGCTCACAGGAAATCAAAGAAGACCTCGTTTTTGGCATTCGGCACCAAAAGTTCTCCCGTTCAAGCTGACCGCTTTATGAGGCGCGCATTTTTTGTCATCTTTGCGCTCCTAAGTGGAAAAACATATGGAAATATGTGAGCATTGACAGCAAAAAGAAGAAAAACTCTGGTAAAAGTACGATTTTGGTGACTGGATGCTTAATACGTTGGAGCAGCAATAGTGTGCAATCCGAAACGAATTAGCCTCATCTTAAAAGCCGAAGAAGACGTGTATTGATGATATCTACAAAAGCATATTCGAGACTCGTGTAACACATACTGCAGACTACGCAGAGCATTGTTTGTACTGCATTAGAATTGTAATAGGGAGAGAATTGATGGGCATGTCGACTCCACCACATCTCTCCTTTACATTCGATTCGCAGTCACAGTGATATACGCGGTATCGTTCGCTTTCTGGGGTGAATGAATGGGGCATTATAGGGGGAAGCCAACTTTCCAAATTGTCTATTACATCCGACTTTAGTTCGGTATGCAAACCCTCCAGTCGGGAAATTTATTGAGTATGCTATTATCCCTGAAGTACCTATAGGAAGGAAGTATGCCTCCACTGCTCTGCATGCACCTCGGGATGGTGAATTAATATTTGCGAGTAGAGCTGATCTTGGCCAAGGAAAATATAGGTAGCATTTTGTTTTGAAGGAAACCGTAGTAATGTCGCCATGCGCATATACCCAAAGTCGCGACAGCCGAATGGCTGATGCGAGAGATATGAAGTGGTCCCTGCCAGGCGGGCTCCACTTGCTTTCTTCTCTACCCATCTTGCTTCAGAAGCGCTGGCCTGTTAAGAGCACTGTTTGTGAGTAATATATCCATTGTTGAATAAACCTCGTTTTCTCATACAACTACTCTTCATGGAGATGGATCGGACTGGACCGACGAATGAAAAGATTCTTGAAGCACGGAGAAGCACTTAAACAGTACAGCTGCGAAACTGCTCAAAGTGTCCCATATATTATGCGTTTGCACTCTCGCTGGTTCAATCGCAAACGCATACGAAACAAGGCGAACATATCTGCTTTTGACATGTTCATCGCGATGAAGCTGAGAGTTAGAAAAGCGCTCAGTAGCGTACGCACTTATTCCGTTCTTCAAAATGTTCTATACATTACATCCTAGGCAGCAAATATTTGAGCTTTCACATAGTAGCCACCCAAACAAGGAAAAGCTATCTGCTGCATAGAAGAAGAAAAACAATTACAAGAGAAAAGTAATTTTAGTTCTTGAACGTATTCCACGAGCTTGTTGTTTTTCATATTCTGTAGTTACTAATTTTATGATTGTTTGGAAAACAGTTTCTAACAAGACTCATCGATGACGATCCTGGAGAAAGGAAGCATTTAGAATAAAAATATATTGGATATCTCAAAATGAATGCTCTCGCAAAAAACATCCGAAAGAGAGACGTTCATAGGTAATCAACGAAGTGCGTCACTAATTCTGTTAAAACGCTGAGACTTTCGTTTCTCTCAATTACCAAAAAGTTTTTGCCCCATTAGAAGCTTCCTTCCGAGGCGATCTAATATCATTTGCGCGTGCGAAAACGTTTTACATTCGGTTTGAACTTGAGTTCGGCGCCAGAAATCCTCTCCAGCTGTTCATCGTAGGGCTGGAAACGATGATGGAGAGTCGGTATGTGAAAGAAATACGGTCGCATTTTGTAGAAAAGCTATTGCATCTAGCTCTAAGCAGTCAGGGTCCCTCAGGTTATCTTTTCCTTGCATATCATCTACTTTATTTACTGGAACAACACTTTGTTTTCACTAGGTAACTTTGTCAATCCTCAACTGATTATCACCGCACTCCGCATAGATAGATCTACTATGTATCAAACGGGACAAGATGGAAAACAGCTTAATACACCCATATACAACCCGCAAGGATTCTACAAATTCCCTTATGTTGCTCTATTACATTTCACCGACGAGCATTTCTAAGGGTGCACTGTTGGGTACTGAAAATGGTCAAATATTAACGTAAATCTTCTGCATCTGATGGACAGGGGCGTTTCACAAAAGGTATTTGCATTCAAAAGTTTATTTTAGAAAAAGGATAAGCCAGATTATACATTGAGTGTATAATTTGTTTGTATAGTTGGGAACAACTATAGTTAGGCAATCGGAATCTCGAAATTGCGTTCAAAAGAATGAAATCTGTTGAGGATATAGGTGTGCCACCTTGACTATGAACGACGACAGCAGTTTGTTCAGCAAAGTGTGACGTCTCCTTACGTTCACATAAAAAAGGTTGTACTGTCTCTAATGACGACTGTTTTTGAGCNATCTGTGGAGGATATAAGTGTGCCACCTTGACTATGAACGACGACAGCAGTTTGTTCAGCAAAGTGTGACGTCTCCTTACGTTCACATAAAAAAGGTTGTACTGTCTCTAATGACGACTGTTTTTGAGCGCGGTTAACTTTTGAAAAATCGCTTTTGTTCCTTCCGTCATTTCACCACTTATGAAGGATCAACTATAAATCCCGGGACTCACTGTTTACAACTTCAGCTGCAGCGGGACGCGAAAAACATTGAATTACGAAAATTTTCAAAAATTTTGAAGACAAACAATCCGAAAAGACAAACTTTTCGACATTTCAACTATTATTAGTGAAGCCAGCTGGTTGTCAAAGTTTGTTGCTGAGTGGAAGTCAAAATAAGAGCACTGATTACAAGTTCACCTGGCAAATTTTGAAAGTTGACGCCAGAAATGCCGCCAATTAAAGGGTATCAAATTTCGACGAAAAAGTTGTGAAGTGAGGAAAAAAGTTTTCTCAAGGTTTGAAAGCACAATAGTGCGAGATGGCTATGTCTATATATGATTTACGCTGTCATGCAACCATCGCAATGCACTGCATTCTCTTAGATTTGCCAAAATCGTTACTCAGTACAATATGAATAAACGTCTTCATTAAAGCCTGAACAGTACCGTCAACAAATGACAATCAAATGCGCTTGTTGGCGGAAAAAGGAGAACAACATATGGGAATAAGTGGATACACGTGTCGGTGTTATCGACGCAGTGGCCAAAAGAACTTCATTTTTTGCAAAACTTTCTCAAAAGGGTGTAAAAGGAAGCGCCATTTATAGTCTGGCAACTGTATTCATATAGCAAACTATCCTTATAGCAACATATGAGGAGTCATTTCACCTGATATACATTGTGTAACAGGACGATGAAAAAAATAGACTGTTGGACTGCTTCGTCAAGATGGAGACGTATTAAAAAGAATCTTACATGCATTGCTATATTGAGGATATTCGTATTTTGCTGAAAGGTCGACAAATTGAAATGTTACATTAGCGATGCTTATCGCTGGTTTATTCTCATACTCACACAATTACACAACATTCATTTTGGCAAATTAGCTGGTTTTTCGTTAATAAACAGCGAGTCACCCTTATCGATTATATGTTGTTTGCATAAATAAGTGGACGCAGTTGCCAGGCATTTTAATGCTATGCATGAAGCTAGGTGCTTTGCTTTGGTTGCACCAAGCAATCAATACACCGGTGCGCTCTTATATGCGAGTGCAGATATAATCATCACTGACTCTAGGAGATCTTTTGTAAATAGAGGTGTTTATTCTCGTTCCTCCATCCACACGTAGAAAAATTCATGAGGTGGAAATTTGTTGAAAAGGTGACAGATGTGAGGAGGTAGAGGGAAGCAGAGTTAGAGCGGTGCACATTATATGCGTAAAGTGATGAAAAGATGGGCAAAATAAGAATACGACTCGCAAAACGCTGACATAACAGACACTTGATGAAAACAACTGCAAAATGGTAATAATTTCCATTTGTGCATTCCAAATTATGCGAATTCCTTTCACAACCGAATTATCGTATTCATAGCATTTGAGATCTCTTCGC
>JAARMF010002278.1:0-27407 GCA_022844705.1 Toxascaris leonina
AGAAGGAACAAAAATATATCTTCACAATAATTACCTGACGAACATAAAAGTGTGCCAAATCAATAAGTGTCGTCGGTGTATACTCATTTCTATATTCGATCGCAAATACGTTGAAGTGTTTTGGTATCGCCGAAAGAATACCATAATAAGGGAATATAGATCCAGCAATCGCATGAATAGCATATAAATTTCGATTAGAATCAATCGAATCACGTAATGGAATTATTGCCGATAGCGTTTCGTTCTCTAATGCTTTCCGTTTCTCAATTAACTCCGATAAGGAGTCAATTGTTGGATGCGTGAAAATTTCTGTTGGCTTCATCTCAATATCGAATGTTTGTCGGAGTTTATTGCAAAGTTTGAGCGCACTTAAAGAATGACCACCACAAGTGAAAAAATTATCCGATAAGCGAAAGTCGGAGCGTTGAAGGAGTTGTTTCCAGAGTTCAGCAATTCTCAACTCCGTTGACGTCATCTTGATTGTATTCTCGAGCTGAGGAAGTTCATGGTTCATCTCATATTTCCCATCGACAATAAATTTCATCAATTTTCGGCTATCAGTTTTACCACTAGCATTTAGCGGTATTTTCTTCAATGCAATAAACCTTTGTGGTATCATATAGTTGGGTAATCTTTCACGTAAAAATCTACTCAATATTTTCTCATTAACGATGGAATTTTCAATAATCGCAATCAATGAATTATGATCTTCGATCGCTGCAACAACGACATTATTGATCGTTGAATCGAATCGTCGTATCGTATCTTCGATCAGTGTCGTATCGATCCGAAATCCACGAAGTTTAATTTGTTTATCAACTCGTCCCACAAATAACAACTTTGTACCAATCTTTCGAATCACATCCCCACTTCGATAGCGATGTGTATTTCGATTTAAAACTCGTTCCTCATGACTTCGACCGTTATTTTCACTGAATACTGATGAAGCAACATTCAAATAACCTCGGGCAACTCCATCACCCGTTATCACCAATTCAGCTAATTTACCACTGATAAGCTCATTACCATCCTTATCAATAAGTAAGGTGCCTTGATTACCTGTTGGATAACCAATAATTCTAGCGCCACAATCATCACCTTCGTGAATGGTACATCGATTTGTTAGAGACCAAATTGTCGTTTCGGTCGGTCCATAAATTTGATGGATTCGAATTCCATGTTGTAGACATTCCCTCAAAGCACTACCACTTGGTGATTCACCACCAACGAATAAACTCTCAAGTGTTTTTAGCTTCGATTGTTGTGTACTATCGAAGCTATTAAAAAGTGCCGAAGGTAAATATGCAAAATTGATTCGTTTTTCGATGATTTCATCGGCAGCATTCCATCGATTATCGGCCATTATCAGTGTGGATGCATTCGTTAATGCCACAAAAATATTCATACAACTCACATCGAATATCGTATTCACTGAGTGATAAATTCGAAGTCCACAACGTGCCTCTATTTGAGCGGTCGCAAATCTAATGAAATGCATCAAATTGCGATGGCTTATACAAACACCTTTTGGTATACCAGTGGATCCACTTGTATGAAGCACATATACTAACGATTCGGCTGTTGAATGTGTCCAATGTTGAATCGGATGAGATAGAGGATCGATAGAATCCGGTTTCAAAACGGAATATCCTCGAAATTCGGTTATATCCGAAATAATACAAGCCGGTTTCATATTTTGAACAAGTTGAATATTCCAATCGATTGCATTTTGCGGATCAAGTGGTGCATAAGAAGCACCAGTTAATAATACCGCAATAATCGCAAGAATTGCTCTATTAGCATCCAAACAAATTGGAATGATAGTATCAACTCGTATCGGCACACTCCACTCTTGTAGATATCTCTGCTTTAGAGCGAATGCAAGTAAAGATGCTTGCCGCATAAGTGTTTCATAGGTTTCGATTGATTGGCGATCTTCAATTGCGATCGATGAATTGCTCATATTTGATTGCTCCATTAGAATACGATCGATGGAATGGTGACCAGGTATATCTTGATAGCAGATAGATGGATGAGGAGTTTCCGAGATATCCGCAAATCCATCACCAATTTCGGCGATATATCGCGCAAATTCATTGGCAAACTCTGCTATTGTTTGTAAGTAGTATATTGTTGAATTATAATCAAATGTTACTCGCATACCTTTTGGTGTCTCATCAATTGTACATGAAAAATCGAATACTCGATTCGACGTATGTTGGCAGATTTCTGTTTTGACGTCGGGAATCTCAACGATCGGATAATCAAGATTATGACGATAATTGAAATAGATCTCGAATAATGGATTATCGTTGGAATTTCTTTGTTGTTGAAGTTGAGCGACAACTCGATGAAAAGGAACATGCTCAAAGTGACGTGCTTCATTTAGCGCCTCAACTACCCTGCTTATAATTTTATTTGCTCGTGTATTTGCTTTAATTGAATCTATTTTAATAATAATATTATTAAGGAAATAACCAATAATTGAAGTTATTTCTTGAAGCGGTCGGCCTGAGATTGCGCAGCCAATAACGATCGTATCATTCTCGAAATCATCGGAGAATTTCCGCAATGCGCACAGAAAAGCTGTTAGCATTAATACATATTCGGTTGTATTGAGTAGAGCGGCTTGTTGAGTGAGTTGTTCTCTTAATGAGGATGGTAGGAGGAAATAATATTGTTTTACATCAACGAGAGCTTGAGGTGAACTTGAGCGATCCTTTAATAGTCGTGTGGCTCTAGAATCTCTCAAACGAGCACAAATTATTTGAAGATCATGCTCAAGATTCGTAAGATTTTGTTCGCTTCGTTGCCAAATCGCATAATCGACTATATGTCGAGATAAATGAGCTGGAGGTCGAGCTAAATGAGCTGGAGGTCGAGCTAAATGAGCTGGAGATCGTGAGGTCAAACTGGAAGATTGACTAAAGCTTCGATAGAATTCGCTCAATTCTTTTGCGAAAATACTCATTGACCAACCATCAGTGATGATATGATGTTGTGAGATAATCACACAACATTCATCTACTTCAACGCCGACGGCGATAATTCTGAAAGGGATTTGATCGAGTTGAAACTCGAATGATGCTTCAGCTTGAATCAATGAATTCAAATCGTCGACTCCAAAAGACCAATCGATATTTTGATAGGCTTCTGTTAGCGAATAACATTCTTGATAGGGCTCTTCATCTGAGTCGATGAAAACACTCCGAAGTGAGGTCTGTTTTGCGATTAACGCCAATAATGCGTATCGAAGCGATTCTCTATTCACTTTCCCTCTGAACTTCATCGAGAAAATAATATTGTATAGCGTTGGCGAATGTAAATTGCGCAATAGGAACATATTTTCTTGTGCAAATGTTAGCTTTAGCCGTTGTAACTTATTCGATACGGGTAGAGAAATATTCGTCGAATTCCCATCGAGAGCCGTTCGAATTACCGTCAAAAAATCGCCAAAAATTGGATTCTTGAAAAGATCATTGATAGTACATCGACAACCAAATTGTTGATTAATTTGCCATGTGATTTGCATTCCATTCAATGAATGACCACCCAAATGAAAGAAATTATCCTCATGAGAGATACTTCTTATCCCGAGGCAATATCGCCAAATTTCTTTGATCGTTTCCTCAATCGGTTGCTCCGCTTTTATTGGCGTAACATCTTGTGATAGCGCACCTGAAGGTTCTTTTTGAATCCTCTCCACTTCATCGATGATTTCACAAGGATTTGCTGTTGATATAGCGCAACAACCAGCATGCTGAATCACTTCAAAAAATGTCGATTCATAGTCGGAAGTCGAGAGTGAATTCTCCTGGATCAATTGCGAGATTTGATCATGTGAATTCGATACGTAATTGATAAACATCGTTGAATCATTCCATGCTGGCCATTCAATACTGATAATATTCTCAATTGAACTCAATGATCGAGTCGATAGCTCGTCCAGAAAAATATTAGCAGCCGCATAATCTTCATTTCCATGAATTCCCAGTATAGCACTAAGACTTGATGTTAATATTAAATTTTTTACGCAATAATTATTCCACTCTAATGCGTTGAGAATATTTCGAGTACCATAGATTTTTGATGCGAAAACTCGATTGATATCAGTTTTGGCTTTATGAAGTTGATTTGAAGTTACTTGTCCAGCCGCATGAATAATCACATCAATACGAGAATATTTCTTGAGAATATCGTTGATCAATTTGTTGACATCGTTCATATCAGCTATATCAGCGTCATAGATAAGAAATTGATGCTGCTTTATGGATGACCATTTTTGAAGAATTTCAGCGAATTGTGCTTCTTTCGAGCGTAAGCTTATTGTTCGACTAATCAATACGATGATAAGCGATCGATGATTCTTGCAAAGGAAATTGATAAGCGCTCTTCCGATAGAACCACTACCACCAATAAGTAGTACAACATCACCATCACGAAAAAGATTTGTGCTATTTGTGATGTTTCTTTCGCAGAAACTTATTTCCTCGAGATGATTTTGATGACAACGAAGATGACAAAATTTCACCTTTGTTGTGGAAAAATACAATTGATGAAGAAGAGTGCAAAGGTCAGTCTCATCGGAAATCGACAAACAAATCGCACGATTGAGTGGATGCGTCATAGATAACTCTCGAATTGGTCCAAGTATAGTGAGTACTTCCGGTGGAGCGTTATTATCTATCGCCGCAATGATCATTTGATGCCGATCATTAAGCGTACTTAAATATCGTTTAATCCAAAATAGGGAATAGAAACTTTGCTCTAATATCTGTTCAGTTGATAGAGTCTCAAAATTATTCGATATATTCCACGCATGGAATATGAGTGAACAACTGAAATTGATCGTTCGTAAATATTCAGCCAAATATTGATAACTCATTTCTTGCGCTGGATTGATTCGTAGAATATTATCGCTCGATTCGAAAATCAATCCATTTCTGCTCTCGGTCGATGCAGCTGATCCATTTTTATTCTCGGTCGGTTCAACGGATTCATTTTTATTCTCGGTCGGTTCAACGCAAACAATCGTTGTGAAACGATTACGAAGATCGATAAGTAGTTGTTGCAATGAACTATTCAATTTTTCGGGTAGAAACAATAGGATCGATTCAAGTGAAGTATTCATTGTGGGTAATTTTCCCATCTCAATCCAACATTTCTGGAAAATTCGTGCTGATTTCTTCACATTCATTTCATGTTGATGCCAACAAATAACATTCTCGAATTGATAGCCGGGGAGATTTCGATCGAAATTACCCTGAGGGCATCGTAAATTACTCCATTTGATTTCATATCCAAGTGACCATAACTTCCCCAATACATTCAATAGATGTACCTTATTATGATCGTTTTGACGTCTCGATGAAACCGTTTCGATCAACGTAATTTTCGATTGAGACTCTTTGAGGAGATTCTGCAATATACCTGATGGACCCACCTCAATGATCACTTTAATATTTGATGGTAAATTTGAAAGACATTTGTCGAGACGTACTGGTTGTCGCATATGAGTGACCATATAGTCGGCATTATAGTCGATGATCGCTTCGCCATCAATATTTGAGAGAATTTTCTTTGTTGGTCGACGATAGGTAAATGCTTGAAGAAATTTCGAGAAATCCGCTAGAATAGTGTCCATAAACGATGAATGAAAACCATATTCGGTTGTCAATTCACGATATTCAATTCGTTGATCGATAAGTAATCGCTTGAAGGCTTCGATCACTTTCATCTCACCAACTACACATTTGAAATGCTCACCAAGAATAGCACTTATTTCGATGCCATTGGGAAGTTGTTCTGGGCAATTCCGAATTGCGAGCATCTTAGCGTTTCTTGTTTTAGCTATAAGACGTGATCGATAGGCGAGAATGCGTATCGCTTCCACCAATGAAAAAACCTCTGCATATACGGCTGCTGAATATTCACCCAAACTATGCCCAATCATTGTTGTACATTGAATACCCCATTCGCTCAATTGCTGCACAATCGAAGAACACAACGAAAGTAGAGCACATTGTGCAAAGCATTGCTCTTTAGTACGATCAATATCAGCGGCGCCATTCGAAGATCCGGAAGCTTCCGGAATTTCCGGATATAAAACATTCCAGAAATCGACACCAATCGCTCGAGAAGCAATACGACAGCAATTTTTCATTGCTTTAGCAAAAGTTGGCGCACCCCTTAGCGAAACCTCTCCCATACGTGCATATTGAACACCTTGAGGTGCAAAAAAGAAGGCAATATCATCGTTCGTCAACTTATTCGCTTCAACGGCTTCATCGACGTTGTTGAGTTGACTCCTAGCATCGTCAATATTCTCGGCAATTATCATCACTCTATAGCGGAAATGTTCACGATGATTTTGAAGCGTATATGCAACGTTGCATAGATCCGATTCGCTAGTCAAATATTCGGAAATTGCACGACAAATTGCAATACATGAGCTCTTCGTTTTTGCTGAAATCGGCAACAAATAGAACGACGGTGTGTTAGAGTGCTGTATTTGTTGTGACTTTTGAGCTGCAACATTTCGTAGAATTAAATGCACATTTGTCCCACCAATACCAAATGAGCTTACAGCAACACGAAATTGCTCTCGTTTGATATAGGTATTTATTTTGGGAATAACAAATTTCGTTCGTGGATGTGCATCGTTTAGTCGATCAAAATTGATTTGCATTGGTATGATTCCGGTTTCGGCAATTTTACAAACCTTAAAAAGACCGGCTAAACCGGCTCCGGCAAAACCATGTCCGATATTCGCTTTCACAGAACCTATAAAGAGTTTCCGCTTATATGCCTCCGACATAGCAGTCAACTCGATCGAATCACCAACCTCTGTACCGGTTCCATGACATTCAACATATTCGACGTCATCGCTATTTGCCGATGAAATTGCACCTTTTAGGCATTCGATTTGACCTCGAATATTTGGAGCGGTGAAACTCGACTTCATCTTACCATCGTTATTAACGCAATAACCTTCCAAAACGGCTAGAATTGGATTGTTATCTCGAATCGCTTCAGAAAGTAGCCGAAGCGCTACAACGCCGACCGCCGATCCACGTACCGTTCCAGCAGATTGTACATCGAATGGTCTACAGTGGCCATCAGGTGAATAGATCATTCCTGGTTGATAGTAATGACCGAAAGCATCCGGTAAAACGAGCGAAGCAGCACCCGCAAGTGCCACATCACATTCGCCATTTCTTAGAAGATCGGCTGCTTGAACGACGGCCAACAATCCAGATGAACACGCGGAATAAACTCCGAACGATGGACCACGAAGGTCCAGTAAATGACTCGTCCAACTGGCCACAAAATCTTTTTGATTAATTGCGAACATTTTCTCGATTGTACCATCACGATACGTATCGATACGACCGTATGTCGATGGTTCCGCTCCGGCAAGAACGGCGATACGCAAAGTCTCTCGTCTATTCACTAAGCCACATTTTTCAAGCGTAAAATACGCATGTTCCACAAATTTTCTAATCTGTGGGTCTAGAAATTCGGCATCACTATGACTAATACGCCAAAAATTCGGATCGAATTTATTAATGTCGGCGATTAGACCGCCCGCATGGATAAACTTTCCGGTGGAAGGGTTTTCTGATACGGTCATATCATCTAAGTTATTTTCAATGGTTATACTCTCTTTTCCGACAAGAAGATTTTTCCAGAATTCGTCAACATTTCTTGCACCAGAAAATGCTCCCGAATAAGCGATAATTGCTATCTGTTCAGTGTTCTCTTTAATTGTGTATGGTGGAGTTTGAATCTCTTTTCCTTTGTAGACTTTCTCATCGATATAAGCACTCAGCGAATCGATGGTGCAACGATCGTAGAACACCGTAGTCGGGAGATCAACGTTGAATTCCTTTCTAAGAATCTCTCGCATTTGCGCGATCATCAATGAATCAATGCCGACAGACATGAAACCAACATCGGGCTCAATATTTTCGATACCACTTACTCGCTTTATGACACCTTCAATGATGCTTCTAGAAAATCCTTTCCGGAAAGTCAGCATTTCCGGTTGTTCCGGAGACTTTCTCGTTTTTGGCATTCTCTCCACCGTCGCGATTGTATCGCAATCCACGACCATTTCCAGAAACTTGTTTAGATGTCGTTGTCGCATTAAAATCTTCTCAAAATCCGCATCCATCACAATAATATGACCACTACAATTTAGCAATCCAATTAAGATCGCTACGGCTTCATTCGGCGATAGAAACCTCCATCCATTTGCTTTGATTTGTTTTCGTATGTGCTTTTTCTCAACGCCAGCTAACATACCTATTTGAGCCCATGGTCCCCAGCTTATCGTTAAGCTATTATCAACCGATGCTAACAAAGCTTGCATTAAGCCATTTGCAAATGCATAATTGCTTTGACCAGCTGAACCGAATACGGCAGCTATAGATGAGAATGCGACGATTTTTGGAATATTGTATCGCTTACAAATGTGCATCAAATTAAGTGTACCATCGAATTTCGTACGTAATACTCGTCGTAATTTTTCTTCACTCATATGCTCCATTAATGAATTCTCCACAATACCAGCACAATGAAAAACCATATCGAGAGGTGTGAATTGGATCACCGCTCTCTCAACCACTTTCATATCCCCACAATCACCTTGAATCACCTTGATTTCAGTGATACCTTTGCATTCGACGATCAGCCGTTTGGTTGCATCATCGATCCGGATCCGTCTCGTAAGTACGACAGCAAGTTTCGGTTTGAGTGCTTTAATAATCATTTGACCAATACCACCAATTCCACCCGTTATCAAAATTCGATTGAATATCGGACTCTCTGATAAGCTCCGATTGAATGGACGTAATCGTTGTACATATCTATGTCCATTTTTATATGCGATCATTTCGCATTCATTATCCGTCGATGATAATTCAGCTAAAAAACGATCATCAAGCTTATCAATTTCTATATAGCGATAGGCAATATTTGATCTTTCAGCAGCTAATGACCTTAGTAGAGCGATACAAGCATTCGAATAGGTCGCAATAATTTCTTGACTATAGACAGTAATGCATGCAGTTGAAATTGCACTCTCTTTTAGGCATATATCGAGCGTTTGCCAAATTTGTATAAGAGTAATAATTTGTTGAATTGTTTTATCGCTGAGATCATCAACGTTCGATGTTTGTTTCCATTCATAAACAATATTACCGCAATTGTGTTTTTCAATTTTTTCACGCAGTAATGGCGTTAGCTGATTGTCTTTGTTGAAATCAAGCGACAAGATGCAGCTTTCTGGGAATATTTGTTGAAATTTTGCAGAATTTATAGCTATAAATTTCACTTGGGAAGAAGGACTTTGTAAAATTCGACTCAAATAATATAGCTGATATAGACGTTTTGATGTGAACGTTTCGAAACGTTTCTGGTTATGAGTATCCTCAGTTGTTTCATCGATGGATTTCTTCAGTTTTATTATCGGAATATCCGAGTGTACGTCTTGAGCCGTTGAGTTGATCATCTTTGGCGTAGTGAGTTCTTCCAAAGATCTCTTCGAATAGCCAAGACCATCTCTTGGCTCATTTGTATTTGGGACATAAATGGTATCGACTCGATTGGATCCTTCTTTTTCTTTTTCTTCTTCAGCACTATTGAATGGCCAAAGTTTGACTTCATTAAAAGAATATGTTGGCAAACGACATTTCCGATTGGGTAAATCATTGATTTCATCCCATTTGATATCCACTTCATGTACAAATAATGATGCAAGAATAGTTGCGATCCGTCGATTTGAAGCGATCATATTCTCTCGATTTTTTGCACCTTTATATATTGATAATCGGCTTATATCGATTATACAATCGTAATCGTCATACGGAAGTTGTTCAATTATTTTTACTTTTACAGGTGTGTTCAATGAATCCAAGATATTAGCAAAGTGATTTTCAGGATTCACTGAGGAGTTTTCAGGATTCATTGAGGAATTTTCTGGATCCATTGAGGAATTTTCAGAATCCGCAGCTGCCGAATACCATCTTCCTAGAGTCGTGTTTCGTTGAAGAACCTCTACAACAATATGATTGAACTCGTTCGTTGCATAAATCACCATTGGAGTGATACCGATTTTTATCAAAAAAATCAGTAGTGATAATTTTGTGATAATTTGAAACATTTGCTGAAATGTTTCAATTTCTCCCATAGGATTTCGTCTCGATTCTCGAGTGAATTTCAATTGAACAACCTCATTAAAAATCTCTCTAAATTTTGCAATATTCTCATAGAGATTTGCGATATCCACCTCAGGCATTGATCGTTCATCGAGATAAAATGCAATCGATCGCCATCGTTTATTACTCTCATTTGCAATAAATTGCAATTCTTTGCAATGATTTCGTAGAATTGCCGCTATACGAAATCGATAATGCAATTTGGTTAGTTGTAAATATGCACATATCTCCGCTAATGGCGCATCAGTTTCTTTGAGATATTCCATCAAATCGATTGTCATCTTTGTGAGAGTCGTCGGATGTCGTGCAGATATAACGGCAATATAAGGTTGAAATTTTACCTGTGTGATTCGATGGATCCGTTGATCCGATGTGTTGGATTTCGATTTACTAAGTAATAGCGAAACATTTGAGCCACTAAATCCAAAACAATTCAAAAGTGCAGATGTTGTGGTGATGCTTAATTCCTCTTCACCAATTGAGAGAACCCGTTTGTTGATGGTTTCATTATTCAGCATCAACGCTTCATTACGAAGACGAAAATGTGCACTCGGAATGATATATTCATTCTCTAAAGACATTAATGTCGTCAAAAATGATGCAATACCGGATGCCGCTTCACAATGTCCCAATTGACTTTTACATGAACATAGACGAATCTCTGAATTAATATTCAATTTTTTGAGTGCTTCACATATAGCATTAATTTCAATTCGATCACCGATACGTGTACCTGTTGAATGCGCTTCAATGAAGGAAATCTCCTCAATTGGTGTTTGTTGAATAGTTGAGAGGATAAGTTCTTGTTGCATTCGCCCATTAGGTACGGTTATTCCGGCTGATCGTCCATTATGAGCCATTGAATAAGCCAATATTTTCACACCATTGAAATCCTCATGTGGGTTTAGCTTTTTGATTAGTATCATACCGATACCTTCTGAACGAATATAGCCATTTGCATCAATATCGAAAACACTACAAACACCTTTCGGGTTAAGCATTTGTGCATGTTGAAGTACACGCGTCGATTGAGTATTCAGAATAATATTCGCCGCACCAACAAGTGCCATCTCACATAATCCATCACGAATCGATTGACATGCACTAGCTAGCGCCGATGCGAATGATGAACAAGCCGTATCGATTGTAAGTGTAGGTCCATGAATATTCAACCAATAAGCAATACGACCAGCTAGTGTACTATTATTAGTACCAGCCGCTAAATAAGCATTCGATTCGGCTATTTCCGCATATGCTTTTTGTGCAAAATCATTCGAACTTATGCCTATAAAAACTCCCGTACGACTAGGTAATTGACGTATACAAGCATTTTCGAGTGTTCTTTGTGCCATCTCTAATAGTAACCGTTGTTGAGGATCAATGAATGTTGCTTCTGCCGGACTTATTCCGAAAAATTCGGCGTCAAAATATTCGATTCGTCGATCAAGTTGATGAACTTTATAAGACGTATTCCTTGAATTCGAACGTTTCTCGCTTGAGATGATTTGTGTTGAACTCTTCAAATTATTCCAAAGTGTCGCACTATCATACGAGCGCCCACTAAATTGTCCTGCATAGCCAATAACGCCAATCGTTGACTGAGATATTGAAGGCGGTGATGCGGGTTTGGCGATAGGTGAGGATGTCGATGGCAACGTTGCAATTCCATTGCAATCTTTGCAATAATCAAATCGTTTTGTGCTCTTTGTAGACATTCTCGACGTTAAAGCTTGACTTTGCTTATCGATCATAGCTGCTCTTAGATCAGCTTTTTCACTTGTTTGAAGAGTGTTCTTGTGATGATGACGTCTTGAAATACTTCTCCTATCCGTCTCGTTGGAGATCTTTGCAATCGCTGTCACATTTCTCAACGAGCAAATCATATGATTCGAACGATCGTAAATATCCACATCACCACAAATAAAGCGTTCATTTCTTTCGGTGATTTGACCGATAGCTTTAAGCACATCAACAAGTTGTGCTTCATCACTATCGATCCTTATGTATTCGATCTCAAATGGGATATATATATGAGGATCATTATCCTTAAAAACTGCTGCAGCTAATACTTGTAATGCCGCATCGATTAGAACAAAAACGCATCGGATATTAATCAATTCAGCAACGATCGCCTTTTCTGTTCTCTTGATTCGACGAACAACACTCAAACGAGGTCCATATTGAAGACCTTTACGACGTAATCCTTCATAGAAACGTTTATGATTCAAAGGTTGCGCATTTCGTTCGAAGTGCTCATCGATCCTTAGTCGAAATCGAGACTCAAGATGACCATTAAATTTGCACTCACTACAAGTTAATCCATTTGTGGTTAGAAACATCTCGAACTCATTCACCTTGAGCTTGAGCTCTTGATCTTGAATTGAATTCAACGGTTTTCTGAGAATAATATTTTTTAAAGTCGCACTTATTTTTCCCACCTGTTGTCGATTCGATTGACGATTAGAGGCAAGAATGAACAAAAATATCGAAAATGCGGCCGGCACAAGAGGCAATCCATGAAGTTGATGTTGATCTAGCCCATCCAATCGTCTATCCTCTTCCAGAATTATATCATTGATATCCTTTTCATAGCTCATTTGATTCTCGGATATATGATCAATTCTTTCCATTGCGTAAACTTTTGACCAATTTACAGTGAGTCCAACTTTTTCGAGCTCTAAAAGTGTTTTCATAAGTGATTCCACTTCCAATTGTTTTGGCTTCATTGACGATAGAATTGTACTCGAACGATCGTCAACGATACCACGAATAAGCGTTGAAAGTGTTTCGCTTGGACCAATTTCTAGCCAGGTATTTACACCTGCATCACGTAAACTTTCGATACATTCGTAGAATTTAACAGTGGATCGTATCTGTTGAACTATGCTGTCGGCGGTGATCCGTCCTTCAAGTTTCCCACTCAAATTGCTAGCAACATAAGCTCGATCCAATTGCTTATATGCAATACTCTTACAAAGCGTCTCTAAGTGCGCCAATTCGTTCGATGTTATCAACGACGAATGAAATGCGTATCGTTCGTCGAATAACGTAGCTGCATAGCCATTTCGGTGTGCAATTCGAATACAACGCTCGATCTCTGCGTTATTTCCTGCGAGCACAAATTGACGTCGACTATTCTCAGCCGCAATATCCACTTTAGCTAATCGTTTAAGCTTCTTTGCTACATCTTCGCTCACAATCAACATTTTGCCTTTTCCGTCGATTCCGGATAGTGTTCTACCTCGTTCCACAACTATATGTATCGCATCGTTTAAATCAATCATTCCGGCAAGTGTAAATGCTAACAACTCACTGACACTATGTCCAACTAAAAAATTCGACTCTAAGCCAAAATGTTCGAAGAGTTTAGCTAATGAATAAGAAAAACAAAAAATGATCGGTTGTGCGTATGTCGTATCGAATAGTAATTCACGCATATCCCATTCATAGAGGATTGATGCTAATTTCGGCTCATCGGATAGCATATAGGTTTGTGCTAATGATAGTGTCATAAAGAGTGTTTGCTTAAAGAAAGGGAATGTTTCGTAGAGTTGTCGACCCATATTCCATATTTGCGCACCTTGACCACTAAATACAAAGCAAAGTATCGGCGGCTTTATCGATGTGTCCTTCAATTCTATCGATTTCGAGAGTAGTTTATGTATTAGTTGAAGACGATTTTTTCCATAAACACTTAAAATGGCGCTTTTGTCCTTCGAAAATGACATCTCTTGTGAGCGTATTATAGATAGTGTTTCCTCTTCAGAATACATCAATTTGCCGATAAGCGTTAATACTTTCTCTTGTGCGCATTTCTTCGTATCGGCAGTAATATTAATACCAAAATAATTGAGCATAGTTGTTGGTGGATCGAATATCGCAGAGGTTTGTTGCTTTCTTCTCATGCGATCATTTTCCTCTTCTATGGTAATCGATCTCAACGCTTGATTCAATCGATTGATTGTTGGATTCTCAAAAATCAATAATATATTCAGATCACATTTTAGTTTCTCTTGTAGATCAGTGATAAAACGATACGCTTTCAATGAATCCAATCCTAAATCCATGAATCCAGTATCATAGTCATCGGACGATATGCTCGTTTCACAAATCATTTCCACAGATTCGACAATTGATTGGAGAACGGACGTCTCGTGCCTTCCGGAATCAACGAAACGGAATTCATTAGCGGATATTACCGGATTAGTTGGCGCATCCGGAATTTCGCAATCTGTTTCTGAGTCATTAAGAGGTGCCGATTTTCTTGAGGATTCATCGCTAATCGATATATGATGTGATGGTTTTGAAACGCACACAATGTGAAGCTTCTCAAAGACTATAGCAAGATCAGGTCGATGCTCAACGACTCGATCGATATTCAAATCGGCAACGATCACCTGTTCCGGATTTGTTTCAATAACAAAATTTAAAAATCTCATTGCACTAGCGATTGTAATTCCATTGAAACCAACTTGTCGTAGTCGTTGATTAACCGGAAGTGCCATTCCGGTTTCTAACCAATTCCCCCAATTAATCGTCGTTGCCGGTAGACCAGAAGCACGTCGTTCATGCATGAATTCATCGGCAAGTGCATTTGCGGCCGAATAATTGCATTGACCACGATTACCAAGTATCGCCGATACGGATGAATTGACGATAAAATATTTTAGATGATGCCCATAACGATCACACATTTTTGCGATAAGCCGAAGACCGATACATTTTGCCGATGTTGCTTTATCGAACATTTCACGTGTTTGTCGTGAAGCAAGTGCATCACTTGTGGCACCAGCACTATGAATAACACCGGTGAGCTTGAACTCGAGTTTCTTGAAGAAACATCTCAGTTGTGAACGTGATGCCACATCGACAGAAGCGATAATCACCTCGGCTTTATGTTGAATTGCATTCAACAATAGACGTTTATTCTCTTGTAATGGTCGTCGTCCAAGAAGTATTAGACGTCGTATATTACGATGCTCAATTAACCATAAAGCCATTTGCCAACCAATTCCACTTAGACCACCAGTAATGAGCCAATTTTCCAATTGTTGACGGCTTACGATCAAATTTTGCCTCCACGATTTATCGATATTTAATCGTTCCAAATGAAAATTCCACAGAAATTTAATTCGTGGATAATTCTCAGCGGCTAAACTTTTCGCGAATCCAATAGCAAAAGCATTCGCTTGACCAGTTCCAGGTTGGCTTAATATTGTGAATATTTGTTGCGATGATTTTAGAAGGAACGATGAAAGAGACAATAAAATAATTGTCAATTCTTCAAGTGGAAATCGACTATTAAAATCGAATTGAATTGCGATTTGCATTCTTTCACTCACCAAATGTGCGAGTGCTTTCTGAATTCCACAACCATCGAGAATTTTTGTTGTCCAAATATTCGTCACTTTATCGTATGATAAATCATTTTCGCTTTTGCGATCAACAACGATCGCATTTCGTTTTCCTTGCGGATAGTCACATAAACAAATTAAGAAAGTTGAAGCGACGATATTAGTAGGGAAATATGATTGCACAAAGATACAATCCTCATCAGTTGACGATCGTTGATCCGATGATGATGTATACGATTCAATAATTTCCGAATGAATTCCTGAATCCTTATTGATAGCCTCAGGGGTAATAATTTCGACATTCGATTGCTCGACTATCGCTTGTGATATTATTGGTGTGCTCGATTTTATAGCAATATTTTCGTTGCGTAATTTTGAGCGAATAAATTTTGTAAGTGCATCAATATTCGGATATTCAAATATATCGACGGTACTCAGTTGTAAATTGGGAAAATATTTTTGCCGTAAACGATTCGCTAGATCGGTGATCATCAACGAATCGAATCCAAGATCGGTGAAACCGACGAACATTTGCGATTCGTCCACCGTTGTTCCATTCGATAGCACCTCATCGACGGCAGTTTTTATTTTCGTTAGCAACAAATCGTTGTTGTATGCTTTGCTTTCAAACATCTCATTCATCGATGCATTTTTAAGCTTTTCATTCGGAGTCAAATAAGCTGAAGTTGAATGAAGCTTTTCCGCTTTTCGAGTCATTGACATCGATGCTAATAAAGTCCCCTCTAAGGTGTATGCCTCGACTTCAGCACCATTTAGATGAATATAGCAACTATCCAATAGGTTGTCCAAGTGGTGTGCCACTTCAAAGTTTTCTTGCCTGATAATGCAATCATCTCCGTAGAAATTTTTCGATGTGAAGCCGTTATGATAGCATAGAACTTGTAGCATTGCATCGTAGATCGAACGTATGGAATATTCTGGCGTGTAGATCACTTTGAAAATCGTTTGATCGATCGATGCCCCACTAATTATTTGAAGTCGATTTCTGAAGGAAATATTTTCAGCTGCTAAATTCGCATAAAATTTTGGTAGAACATTAGTCGACGATTCAATTCTCTTAAGAGTCTTTCTGCGAGAGTTTAGCACCGAACGGACATCAGCTGAAGCAATAAGCTCATCTTCACTAGTCAACTCCACCATACACATATCCGTATCCGATTTCACAACTTTAGTGCTCATCCAGAATTTCTGATCGATTCGACGCGCTCTTATCGTAATATATGAGATGATATTCTTGAAATCTTGAGAATTTCCGCTAAACGTTTCCTTAGCAGCCGTTAGTATTGCTTCCATACAAACTCCATACGGCATACGTTGTTCATTGTCCACAAAAAAATCGTACAAATACGGATCGTTAACGGAAGTGATCCAATTGCGAAAAATGATCTCGATTGGCTTACGGCTAACGATAGCACCAATAAGTGGATGATCGAATACTTGCTCATATTTCGTATGCCAATATCTATGCCGATCAAATGCATAATTTGGTAAAACTCTTTCATAGTTCACATCATCATAGAAATTCTCCCATTTAATATCCACACCGGCGATAAACCATTGTGCCACTTTTTCCTCAAAACATTTATTTCCGTTTGATATCGCCAACTCATTTAAGTGAATCCATTCGAGAGTCTTATCAATATTCTCTTCGAGGTGAATCTTCATCTCAAGTATCGCCAACAAAGATTCTGAGATGCGTCCATCTCTTGCGCAGGAAATATTCGTCGGCACCGATATATTCCAATTAGTCGACTCATTTTCATGCATATTTTTATAAAGATATGCGGCTATCAATGCGATATCGTCGTTGATTTTCAGTGAGAAAATTTGAAGACCAAGATCGTTTAGAAACGAACTGAACGCACTTTGATGAATAATCCGGAAATAATCTCGACGACTAAAAATATCCTTAAATTGCGCCGTCTTTATCAGTTCATCAAGTTGCCGTTTGCATCGAACAAATCTTTCACGATATCTCGAATATGTGCAAAATAATTGCACTATATCCAATAACTCGTTGGTGCCATTTGTTTTCAGATTTATACCGAAGCGTAAATTTTCCGGCGATGAATTTTTCGGCGACCAGCTTTTCGGTGGCGATGAATTCGTCGCCGAAATTTCCGCACAAATTTGCGTTCCTCTCAGTAGAATAGCATTTCGATAACGAAAATGTTGTCTATAAAGTGCCGCTATAGCACATAATTGTGATCTTTGTGTATTGCTTTCGATCAGCATTGTTCTACTCAAATCTAAAAGCTTTCTTAGTGATGTTTCACTCTTTGCCGATATCGGATAGATCAGATAGAAACGATCGTCGAGTTGACGAAATCGACGAATCGTATTCCGTTGTTTTCGTAGAATAGCGACCGCATTTGTACCGCTAACACCAAATGAGCTAATCCCCGCACAGTCATCATCCCATTCTTCACCGATCACCGGAAGACGTAATCGATTTGTGATGAGATTTTTTGTGACCATAAAATGATTATGATTCGGTATATAGCTATAGCGCATTTGTAGTGCTACTTTAAGAAGTGCACATGCACCAGCCGTTGCTTCTGTATGTCCAATATGTGTCTTAGCCGTACCTAAAATCACATCTTTCAATGTCGCATTTAAAGCCTTCATTTCAATCGCATCACCAAGCAATGTTCCCGTTCCATGTGTCTCCCAATACGACGGCGCTCGATCGTCGTGTATTCGAGTAAGACACGTCTCGATAAGTTTTTGCTGTGAAAGACCATTTGGTGCGGTCAATGATACACTACGTCCATCATGATTGATCATATTTGCATCAATCCATGCCCATATTTCTCTTTCATTTGCGACAATGTCGTCAATTCGCTCGATGAGTAGTGCTACGCAACCATCAGCACGACCATATCCATCAGCTCGAGCGTCGAATGCTTTACATAGGCCATCTTCAGATAGCATACGTCCGTTAACTCTTTGACCGAATCCTTGTTCAGTTAACATTAGATTCACGCCCGCAACGATCGCTTTTTCACATTGCTTCTGAAGAATCGCACCGATTGCCGTATTCAACGCCACAAGTGATGAACTACACGCTGTATCAATCGTTACGGATGGAGCATTACTTGCAAAGACATAATTCAAACGACCCGAAAGTATGCTAGCACTTGAGCCAAGCATTGAAATAACATCATCGTGTCGTTCAAATGTATCCACATATTCGGCACCCATCACACCAATAAACATACCCACATCGTTCAATGATTTTAAACCCACATTCTCCATACATTCATAAACACATTCGAGTAGAATACGTTGTTGTGGATCCATTTTTTCCGCTTCACTTCTTGAAATGCCAAAAAATTCGGGCTCAAATTCTGCAATATTTGCTCCTAAGAAATTTGCTTTTTCAACTCGATTCCCATATTTTCCGCGCAATAGATCATCACGAGTCTTTATTCGACAACATGGAATCTTTTTCGAAATATTTTTGCCAACCTTAAGTGCATCCCAAAACTCCGATAGATCATTGATATTCGATGGTAATCGACAAGCAAATGACGTTATGGCAATCGTTTCTGGATCAAATCCAGGTGGATTCTCATTTTCTATATGATTTACATCGTTATGATGTCGAAAATGAGTGAATGTCGAAATAGGACACTTCACCGTCGAATCGCCTTCAAAATTTCCTCCCCGATCGTCAATCGGCGAAAAACGATTGTGATCTTCAGAAGAATCTTCATTTAGCAAATGCTTTATTCTTGTCGTATCCGTCTCAAAATTTGCGATCATGAATAGAACACCTCTTATCGATGTGTATATCGTATTTGTACGAATATTTAAACAAGCAGAAATTTGTGTATCCGTATAGTCGTATTGTGCAATCGCCTCATTGCCGACGGTCATGGCTTCATCAGAAATGGATATGATGTCAATATGATATGGAATAAGCATTCGGCTTTTGTTAGCCGATCCTCGAATATAACTATAGACGATTGCTTGTAAAGCACCATCCAAAATAGTATCTAGCTTATCGTTATGATGCAATATTACACTTCCTCTCGTCTGTGAACAATAAACTTCACGTACTGAACGGAATGCACCATTATGTTGATAACCATATGTCGACATTGTTTCATAGAACTCTTTCGCATTGATACATTTCGAATCCGTTGGAGATATTCGTTCAATGAAGAAGCCGTTTTGTCGAGGAATTTCATCGAGATTTTTAGTAATTGAACACTTCAAACAGATTCGACTCTTATGAAGCACTTCAACGTTCATTTTGTCGTTATTTCCGATATTATTGACGTGAAGTATTATTCGTTTATCGGTACGTTGAAAAATAATCGGCGCAATAAAGTTGACATTTCTGAATGTGATATTAGCCCAATTGAAATGTTTCCTCAATAAGACGAGTAGACTGGCACCAGATAGAAGTAATACTCCACCAACCATATGATCATATAGATATGAATTATGCAAGAGATCAACGATTAGAAAGTTTTTTCGTGGTAAAGATGAAAGTATCGATTGATCGTTGAGGCGCTGATCGGTGAGAGAAGATGAAGGCGGAATTATTGATTGATCATTGAGATGCTGATCACTGATGGAAGAGATTCCATTCGATGATGATGTATTCTTTTCAGATGGTCTTTGAAGTGCTGACCAATTAAGATCGATACCCTCTTCGTAGAGTTGACCAAGAAAACGAAGAAAATCTCTCGACGATTTGATAGTAAATATTGATGAGTAATTTAGTAGTGTATTATTTTTATTATGTTCCTTTTCTATATTTGAATATTGCATTGCCTCAAATAAAGCATTTATATTATTCAACGAATGACCATTGATATCTTTCAGTGATATATTACTCTGTTTTAAGCTAATTTTGCTTAATTTTCTTCGAAGACAATCAACATCCTTAGTGAGTGATGTTTTGAAGAGGTCACAAGCTTCTTTAAGTGTTAGCATATTGAGTGCAGCACAACATATTAGCACATCATTTGAAGCACTTATAATTCCACCATTATGATGACCAATTTCAAGTAGAAGCTTACAAAGAGCATATGAAGAAGAAGCGGAATGTAGCGTAGTATCACAACTTGGATCTGCAGAAATTTCGAAAGCTTTGCAACAGTCATTGAAATGCTTATAGAAAATTGCCGACAAACGACAAAAAGCTTTCGTATTGAAATGATCGAATTGACTCTCAATGAGAACACTCAAATGTCGAGCCGAATATATGCGATGTTGTTTAGGTTTCTGAATTTCTTGTAGTGCTTCATCAATATTGTTGCTAACAACAAATGCTCGACGATATTGTGGATAATGTTGTTGAAGTTGAAGATGCTTCACAAGTTCGGGAATTGTTTCATGATGCGCTTTGAGAGTTTTTTCGATTGATCGCAGCGATCGTTTGAGAGAATTTTCGGTGATGGCTGATACGGGTAACAGAAACAAATCTTCACCATCATCATCACGAGACATATTGAGATCTTTCTTGCTCGAGTTAAGTTGTTTCTCCTCTCTCGTATAGTCGTGGAAGTTTTTGAGTTTCGTTGACGTTGTGTGATCATCATTGTGTTGATCACTCAGAAGTGATGGTAGCTTTACGTTGAAGCCGGCTTCAAAAAGACAACATAAATTAGCTTCAAAATTTTCAACCGCATCGACATTCACATTCGATAGCTTTTTTCCATTCAAGAATAAGCCGAAAATATCATCATTCTCGAGATCGTTTGTCACAGAACCTTCAGCGATCACTTCCGGAGCATTAATATCTTCCGGAAGTTGTCCTACTAACTCCCGATTCTTATATGCGACAAGCAAATTGTCACATCTACTCGACGAGTCGATACTCAAATCATTTGTGGGGGATTGAGACTGCGGGAGATTCGTTTGCTCTATCGTAAATCGAATCACATCTTCAAGCGAGAGATCACCGATCGCTGCAATAGCATTATATCGTACTTTTCTACAAGTGCGAATTTCATCAAATTCGACTCCAGTCGATCGCCATAATCGATAGAGAGCGATCGAAATGGCACAGTTATGCAGTGTTTCGGTTATCGACGAATTCGAGCACGGGCGATCGGTTATGAACGATTTCAGCCCAAAAACACCGAATTTTCGAGATAACGAATCGAATTCGTCGATTATTTCTCGAAATAGTGAGTATTTCTGATAGAGATTTCTGTAGATTATTGTAGAATGATTTGCACTCTTCCTATCGCATCCGAATATGGCTAGCAATTTCGGAGAGCCGCCGAATTTGATCCTCGAGATTCGGCTATATGCCGAACTTATCGATTCCATTAAACGTTGTCCGGTGATACCGCTCACTGCAACCCTCCATTCACCGGATTCTGATTGTAAGTCGGCTTGAGCCGAAAAATCGTGTAACGATTCATCTGCCTGTCGGAGATAGCTCTTCAGCAAATCAATTCTCTCTAGGAGTGCCTCATATGAGGAGGCCGATAATAGTAGGACTGTATTATTGGATGACCTCGATGAGAGCAAGGGTGGAGTATTTGAAGTCGATGATGGCTGAATGGTTGAATCGTTTTTCTCGAAAGACATTTCATTGCAATGAGCACTAATGCAAGGCATCTGAGGAATATTAGCGTCATATGCATCTCTACGTTGAACTATTGTAAGCAATAATGCGACAATCTCATCGGAATCCAAGTCGTCAATATGAAGTAGTGGTGGTGATTTTGCGCTGTTAAATTCACTATTCATTCCACAATTTATATTTCTTACTCTGTTGGCGTCGCTTCGCAAGCGATCTGCTATGCGCTCTAACTTGACCTCTGACTTCACCTTTCGTTGACGCTTCGAATAACGCGAAAAAAATTGACATAGAATATGTTTTTCGGTACCTACAACCGTTGTGGCTGATTCAAGAATAAGCACGACAAAGAAACCCGAGCGTCGACGTTCGGAGATGTCGATTGCTGTGTCCGCACTCGATGGTGATGAGAAATTTCTGCAATTCCTAATCCCAAGAATCAATGGTAATTCCCTAATATGTTTAGCTCAACTCTACATAAAAATACAACGCAAATATAAACGAGTATTACATTGAGACTTAAAATCATGTGCATTTTTGAGACGTTGAAGAAAGAAAGCCAGCGAGCGACAGATGCGCCGTTTTATCTTCAAATGATCTCACCTTCTGCCGGAAAAATGCATCCTCGTTGAATGAGTGACGATTTGCCGGGGAATTAGAAAGAAAGTTGCAAACGCATCATTCATTCGAGATAGATTAGATATAGATTAGATATTAGGCGTTATGGTGGATGATGTCTATCAAGCAATGATGCCAGGAACTGGTAACAGGTAACACAGGTAAGCTGGTAACGATATGTAGCGGTAACACAGGTAACTTTCCGTCAGCACAGATAAGAATTATGTAACAATGGTGCATAAGATGATGATAGCATGTTCGCAGACAAGACTCTCTTCCTCTTTCAGCAGGTTAAAACCTCTACTCATTTCACTTCGAGGGCAAGAAATAACCGTGGGAAAATCTCGCAGCATTCGATGTTACCTATGTGCTTCTTCCTTCGAAATGCTAGGTTATGGCCTTACCTCAATCGAATAACACGCTGGGATCGATTACGTTAGGTGTAGAAATGCCTTAAATAGCGATCGCTACGTGAATTTACCTTTTAGCAATAAAGGTGGAAATTTGTGGTATTTTATGTTATCCAGAAAATTTGAGTCCTGGTTCGCTCGTTGTCCAATCCAGAGATAGGCAACTCCATAAGAGTGGGAAATTTTTTTTTTGGGAAGGGGGGGGGNAGGGGAAGACACAGAAAATAGATAGAATATTTTCGAGCGTTGTGACG
This sequence comes from Toxascaris leonina, assembly GCA_022844705.1. Classification (NCBI taxonomy): domain Eukaryota; kingdom Metazoa; phylum Nematoda; class Chromadorea; order Rhabditida; family Ascarididae; genus Toxascaris; species Toxascaris leonina. Next base: position 23,428 of record JAARMF010002278.1, read on the forward strand.
TTGCTGATATTGGTGAAAGAAGGTGAAGATTGCCATATTCAGGTAAAACATTCTAAAGTAGATTCCCGGGAAAGGTATTTTCCATATGGTTAACAACCAGATGTAGCAAGGTGATAGAACGAATACATCCATATGTCGGTTCAAAAAAAAAATTTTTTTTTACCCAGGGAATTGCCCGTAATCACGTTCAAGCACTATGAATTTATCGTTAAACTTACTTTGCGATGCGATGATTTTGTAGAAATGTGATCACAACGACGATGGGATTTTGGCTGCACTCAATGAGATCACATCCTACTCTCAATGCATGAGGCAATGACGTCAATTCCATATCCATATTGCACAACGGATCCATAAAATTTGACAACCTGAAATTAAAAAAGCTGACGACCTGAATTTAAAAAAAGCTGGCGACCTGAATTTAAAAAAGCCGATGACCTGAATTTAAAAAAGCTGACGACCTGAATTCAAAAAAACCGAAGACCTGAATTTGACCAAACTGAAAAAGCCCCTACTCAATAATATAATGAGAGGAATTTTCGTTGCACCCTTTTTTTTCTAAACGATCAATCGAAGGATAATATGCGCTCTTACAACAGAGGGAAGTCTCCACAAAAAAAATTTGGAAAACCCGTTCGTGATTAGCTTCAACTCAACATATAACATCCAGCTTCTGCTCCTATTGTTGCATCCACTCTACATCGGCTCCTAGAATCATATCTACGTTCCGGTTCCGGTCTAGGTCGAGCAATACTTGTCCGGAATTTTCAGACTGATCAACTACATCCCGATTCCCGTCTAGGTCGAGCAATACTTGTCCGGAATTTTCAGACTGATCAACTACATCCCGATTCCCGTCTAGGTCGAGCAATACTTGTCCGGAATTTTCAGACTGATCAACTACATCCCGATTCCCGTCTAGGTCGAGCAATACTTGTCCGGAATTTTCAGACTGATCAACTACATCCCGATTCCCGTCTAGGTCGAGCAATACTTGTCCGGAATTTTCAGACTGATCAACTACATCCCGATTCCCGTCTAGGTCGAGCAATACTTGTCCGGAATTTTCAGACTGATCAACTACATCCCGATTCCCGTCTAGGTCGAGCAATACTTGTCCGGAATTTTCAGACTGATCAACTACATCCCGATTCCCGTCTAGGTCGAGCAATACTTGTCCGGAATTTTCAGACTGATCAACTACATCCCGATTCCCGTCTAGGTCGAGCAATACTTGTCCGGAATTTTCAGACTGATCAACTACATCCCGATTCCCGTCTAGGTCGAGCAATACTTGTCCGGAATTTTCAGACTGATCAACTACATCCCGATTCCCGTCTAGGTCGAGCAATACTTGTCCGGAATTTTCAGACTGATCAACTACATCCCGATTCCCGTCTAGGTCGAGCAATACTTGTCCGGAATTTTCAGACTGATCACTGCTCACGTATGCTCGTGTAATTCGAGGAATACAGCCAAAATAAATAACGATGACCTGCAACGTTCGATTTGTTTGAGTTCTACGTACCGAATTTGGCATGCGGCGAAAATAACCGAAACTCTTCTATGGTACATTTGAAATATTCGAGACATCTTGTTCGGCATAAAAATGGCGGAGATTGCCGGAAAGGACATCATGGAACGTCTTTTTTAATGCCCAAAATTTGGAATATTCTGCTTATACGGATTGGTTACCTGAGGGGATTGACGGACGATGAATCATTTTTGCGATCAAAATTCATATCCTCATTGGTGGCCATAAAAACCGGAGGATCAAATCGGATCGCATCGGTAAACGAGATGCCTGCATCCGCCAATGCGTTTTTAGTGCCTTCGCGGACCTCTTTGAGAGGTGCATTTGTTCTTTGCCCGATGAACTTTGACCTCTGGAAATCAAACTTGGTTAAGTGGGCGTTCTTCGATTTATGAATTCATCGAGAAACAAAAGAAGCTGAAGTGTTGACCAACCAATCGAATAGAAGATGAATAATAAGGCGACTAGAGGTGAAAGGTCATTCGTCCTATTATATAGATGATATCAATAAAATTTCCTTGCCATAGCTTTCCCGGCTCAAACTCAAAAGTATCCGACAAGCCAACAGACAGACACATACACGCAGACATTTGATCACCATAACAATGAACATCAAAGAACTCCGACGGCGTATAAAGATGAAGTAAGCAATTCCTTATCCTAACAACATTTCGATGCCTGAAGAGATCCGAAAGGAAATGTGCTTGAGCACATCTCAGATATATAGGAAGGGAAGAGGGAGTGAGAGGAANAGATTATGGGGGACGGGGGGGGAGGGGGTCCACCTAACTGGATGGAGTGATCCAGGTCTTAAAATCACTTGAAAAAAGACATAAAGGTGATGCACAAAGTTCAGGCTCACGCTCACCGTTATGGATGTTCCGCTTAGCAATATCTCTTGTTCGTTGACAGTCTTGTCATCATTGCTTCTAATCGGCACTTGAAGTTCAGGTAATAGGCAGTCGATAAATGATGCTAATTGTGGTGATGAATACCACACACCAGTTACAACAATTGCGATTGCATTGTTGTTCATCTCACGTTGTGATGATACTGCAAATAAAATGAAAAACAATAAAGTTGAATTATTAACGAGTAGTCGTTAGCTAAAGATGAAGCCAATATCGTCACAATGAAATTATTTATTTATTGTCGAGCATAAATTAGACAATAAAAACTCGAATGACACCATAAATGATACGATAAAATCATCGAAGCAATATTTTTGAAAGAGTATTAAGCTCGAAATAATCGCAGGTCAAAGGTCACGACGAGTTAGCTACTCGACCGCATGCTTTAAATATCTCAGCATTTGTCGTCTTTGAAATTAGCTCAAACTCGACAACAAAAATTTTATTTTCCCACATTGGAAACCTAGAGTTCTAGACGTCTATAACTAAGCTTCTTACCTGAGGTCAACGAAGAGAACGCCAACTCAAAGAATCCCCTTTCTCAAATCCCCTCAAAAGCTTGAGAACGACATAATCTCGATGATCTCTGAGATTTTAAGATGCTTCTTGCGGCTTATATTAGAATGCTTTCGCAAAAAAAGATTATTGCACACTCCTAAAAAAAAACTCATCTATGAATTTGTATCTACGACTAATAATATTTATCGTCAGGGAACTGCTACTGCGCGGATCAGTCGTAAAACAGCTCCGATTAGACTCCTAACAGACTCCGTCCTACCGATCAGCATTCGATGGGCACGAGACGGGTTCAAGCTGTAATCTTTACGTGACCTTCGAATTTCATCTAAGCGGAAATGGATGCGATATTAAGAGACATTTATTTGTAGTAAATGATTTATTGAGTAAAATACTAGTACTAAAATACTAATAGTATCGTAAAACTTCGAATTTTAACCCCCCCCCCCTCTCCCCTCGTGGGAAATGCAACTTTTCCGCTAGCAATCCAGTAAATGCGGGTAAATTGAAGGGAAGGCTGAATTTACATAGAAATTGCACGAAAGCGATCAGTGCGAAATTCTGGGAAGAGAGGAAGGAAGAGTGGATTCGAGCGGTTACGGTGCGCTAACAAGCATATGACGACTAGCGTCAGGTAAGCTTGATAGGCCTCATCAGGTAAGCTACCTGTTTGGTTCCGCTAAGGGGTAATAAACAACTGCGTAAACACTCAAATAGGAGAGAAAGCGCATCAAAATTGACAGGTGTAGACAGCGGGAAAGTGGGGTTAGGGGCGTGGGGGAGGGAGGGATGGTGGGTTTAGGGGGGGGGGGGGGGGGGGGGGGGGGGGGGTTAGGGGGGGTTTCGATAATCTGGAAATCCCGACTCCCCTTTGTTCGCCTCAAAATGGAAATTCCGCCTAAGAGCTCTGTGTGCTAAGATAGAAGCTGATGACAATTGCAAGGACAACGCATCCTGACCGCTTTATTTACAACTCACAGATCTACGACATTTACCTGATTAGCAAAGAGTTATGCGGT
>JAARMF010002281.1:0-29014 GCA_022844705.1 Toxascaris leonina
TGTTCGTTTGCTTTCAGGATATATTCAAGAATTTAATCAACAGTGAATGGTCATGCTCCTTAAGGAACAGTAAAAGCAGTGATAACGAGACTTCTGCGATTGCAAGATTTGAGCTTTGAAAACTACGACAGCTGCTTCCGGTGTACTACGATTCTACCCTGCTCTCTGCACAAACATGCAAATGAAAAGAACTGTCGGTGGCGCTGGCACAGTGTGTGCGTTGCCATTTTGTCCACGTGTCCGGTCAGCTCCACAAGTTCATAAGAAGAAATAGAATATCGGCAATAAAGTTTCCATATATCAACCGATCCCATCGCTCCTCACCCTGTCCAAGTTGTCTATAGAGACTTTTTTGTGATTTGAACGGTTGGTGTAAAATGAAAATCTGACCAACATAAAGCGCGTAAAAATTTTTTTGACGGCACTAACGGCATTGACGGCATGTTCATGACCCTTTCGAATTTGGCGGCCTGATGTGAAATACGGTCCATAGAGTCCATCCTCCTCGCATTGCACTCATTATATTTCATAATTTTAGACGAGCTTCCAACTTGAAACAATCGGATAGTCAAACTAGCAGACATACACACAAAGACGGCACTGCCATGCAATTTTATTGCAAAGCAGATCTGCAATAAAACATGAAATCAAGAGGAAATCAGGAGGTGTTTTGCAATATCGCAGTATTTTTCGCATTCACTATGCTATAAGCCTTCACTAGCATAATTCAGACAATATTACGCATGGAGATACTTTCAGGTTTAGAGACCATCAAAAAATTTTCTATAATTTTTAGTTCCAAATCGAATCGGTTGCGTAATTCTTAGACAAATATTGTGCGCTCATCAAAAGTTTGTCAACAAGTGTAATATAGTAATACGGTATAAATGAATGCGCACATATGTCTATCTTCTTGAAATAACTACAATAGAGTAGTTATGTCTATCAATACCGTAGTCCCAAATAACGAACTATTACGATTACTCTTATAAAATGAATATGCCGATTGAGTGATCTACAAATGATTATGTGTATATACAAAAGATTAGCGTAAATGTTGCTTTTTTGATGTGCACTTAATGAATGAACATACTCAATAACAGTTCCTTTTGAATATCAAAAGAATCGACAACAAATGTGTATCGAACAATGGCTATAACCTATAGAGACGACGTCAGAGTTAATGAATATGTATATATATAAGTCGAGAATTCATTGAAATATTACAAATCGAGTTAAGTTGCTTTCTCCAATGAGTCATTAGATGGCTATTTATTTGCTCTTTGCAATGATTAATCACTTCTTAAAACTCTCCTAATAATGCTTATAACGATTGAACGTGGATGCATTAGTTAGCTGAAGGCTTCGTTAGTCGCTAAAAGTTAGCTAAGTGCTGGGAAAAAAACAATTTCCAACGTAGAAACTAGTGGACCCGATGTGATATACAATAGAATTATATGGTAAAAAATATCACATACATCATAATACTTTACGCTTATGCGACTAGAAATTATCGAGCGACGAGCTATGCTGAATGAGTGGACGTTTTGGATTCCCATGGAAGGATTCATAAAAGTGCAAACATCAAGAGGCAATGAAGCAACCAATATTGCAACCAATACTAGTCTAGAAAGCGGTTACACCAGAACTTCACAAAATGAAGCACTTATCGCTTTTTAACTAAAATTATTAAATATCGGAGCGTGATGAACATTAGCGAAGAGAAAAAGTCAGGCGATCCTAAATTAAATCTAACATGACCTTTATGTATGTTTATAGGAAGCGCATATACAGCAAACAAGAACTGGTTACGTTATAAAAGTTTGGCCTGAACAAGCAAACCCCTTTGAGAGAATTCTGTACTGACGGATAGCGAGAAGATAAAAATAGTCGTGAAACAATGTAAACGAACTTCTATTGCTGAGTAAACTCATCGCATCGCAAATGTTCAAAAAGAACAACTGATTATTGCACTTCTCCATAGCATGAAGGGACGTTTATGAGAAAAAATTTGATAGCTGTACTAATAGGATCGAACTGCGATAGCAATGCCATCATCTCCCCATTTCGCTTTTCTTATTCGAATAATCCCCACCCCCCCCCCCTTTTCCCTAATCTTTCCCACCATCCTATTCTTAAATTCGTAAGAAATATATATTGATATCAGCAAGATTTAAAACGAAATTTTCCATGAAGGCAATATGAGCGCGTAGCAGAAAGACGAACCACGAAAAGAGGCGGCTATATGTCCATCATGGAAGGCTGAATAGTTTTTTTTTTTTGCTTCAAAGGATCGAAGCAAGAGGCGGAGAGGAAAGTGATCGTATAGCCAGTGCCATGCAGTGTTGTGTATTGCAGCATTCGGCAAACAAACACCACCAGGCACAGACAAATTTTCTTCACAAAGTGTTCCGTACGAATGTGAACGTCAACGAAAGAAAGCATCAAATACATAGTACACTCTTCATAGCTAAAAACACATCCAACAAGCACAATCAAACTGCATTCGAAAATTTTCATTGCACTAATTTCCACACTGAAGGGCATAAAAAAAAAACGGAAAATAAAGCGATGATTTATTTGCAGAAATTGAAATAAACTCAGAAAAAAAAAAACTCAATGTACCTCAGTGATGATATGTGCCGATCTTTTAGGATTTCGAATAAAAATTTGATTCAAATGAAGACAAAAATGAAATAGCAATTCCTTTGTTTACAATGAGAATAAATGAAATGCTCAACAGAAGAGGTGATATGATGAGCTTATTTTGCATTCCACACATGAGCAATCAATTTAATAAATGAGAAGGAAATAATAAAATTTGTGGGATAATGCTTCCAAACTTCAGATGATCTAAGTGCCCCAGTGATCATCACCAAAATGACCATGTTTTCTTTTGCGTTATTGTAGAGCTGTAATTAGTTGAAAAGCTCAATTTAGCAACATTGCGTCTGTGCGTATGTGTGTTCATGCGTTTGTGCGTTCGGCAATTTCGACTCTGACATCACAGAAGCTAGAATAACAAAGTCTATCGAATTTCTCTATTTCACTCTGAAAAGAGTTAGGGGGGAGGGAGTATCTAAAAATGCAGCCGAATCTGCAAGCATTTCGTCGCAAGGGGTTTCCCACTTTATCACTGGCTTGGCTACATCAATGAATCTTTTCTGTCTTATTATTGTAAATGACAAGAGTGAACAAAACATAAAGGCATTATTTCTCATATTACTTGTTAACTGCTGATGTATGAAATCGGATGGAGGCTAAATACCGTAAGAGACACTTAAAAGCTCAGCATAAATGAGGTTTCGCATCTTCTTCTACAGCGCAAATTAGCAGATAGGAAGTGAATAGAATTGAATGCAAAATAAACAGTGATGCAGGTGGACAATTATTAAAGTAAAGGTTGGCATCGCGTTGAAGCAATGACTATAAATTTGGCATTTTCAGTCTGTAACAAGTTGCAACGAATAATGAACTGGACGTAATACTCAGCATTTTATGCGACGAAAATTATGCTAGTGTAGAAAAATGCCTTAAAGAAAAGAATGCTGAGCCAAATGGACGGAATACACCTTTAGCAAAGATTGAACGCTGAATGCTATGAACTCACTCATGTAGAATATAAGCTGAATGAAGCATTATCCACCTTAATGCCGTGATTAATCCGATCGATAACGTGTGACATTTTTGAAAATTCAATGAACCTATCACAATGATTTGTGTCATCTTTGTGGTCGTTAAGGTTTCCGGTGAGTTATTTATTCCCCTCATGAGAAAGGATTCCCACCTGGGCAAAAAGTTGGCATATGGAAATGCGAATGAGTATTTTGCTCGCTGCATCTAAGAAAGTTTTTGCGCTGTGTACGATCCCCTTCAGGAAGGGAGTGATGGTACGATCGCGTAAACGCAATGGATAACGTTGCGTTGTGATGTTTTGGTCACAAAATGGTCAACACGATAGGCAGAGAAGCAGAGTGCGGTCTAACCACGTAGATGGCGGGTGTGCTTCGCATTTATCACCTAGTGAAGCAAAAACAACTGCCCACTGCAGTCGATGTTGGCCACTGGTCAAATGCCTCAACCCTGGTACGGTGTCGCACTAAAGTCCATGAAGCGTTCAATCGTTTCCAGGCGCCAACTCCACCCCGCATCAATGCATCAACTCGCTTCGCTTTTCTCTGCACTTTACGCTGTTTGAACTCAAAATTGGGCCCATTAAAACATTCCAGCACTAAGCAATGATGAAAACACAAAGCACTTCAACACTAAGCAAAATGACAAAAAACTGCGATGTTGTTCTTGCAGAAGATAATTAACGAGGTGCATGTAGGATGTTGAAACTACGAAAAAGATCACTTTCAGCGGTGTATTGACTATCCACCGCAAACAGCAATCGTTTTTCACAACTTCTTTTGCATTCTGGATATCAGCTCGGCATGAAGACCGGTATCATACCTGTCAAAGTCATAATGGGAACTGATAGAATTATAATCTTGGAAAATATTGCCTCATCGGCATGACCGGAAGTCCATACAACATCTAGTTTTCTTAATCATTCAAAAGACGTCAATCGAATCAAAAATTATGCAGAAATGCAGCTTTCATAAGCATCCATACAGCAATAGGTCGTTGTTTACCTATGAATATGTATATCCGTTCATCCGCTTAGCCGTTAGCTAAATTGATGTACGATAAGTTGAATTATTCAATACGGATTTATTCAACGATCGCCAACTTAGTGATCCGATGAGGAAATTAATTTACGTCTTCAATGATCGTTACTATAATTGCCCATTGTTTTTGATGATGTAGTCGTTAGTTCTAGCAATCATAAACCGATTGTTATTATGAGAATAGGAAAAGATGATGAGTATATTCGCAGAATGAGTGAAATATTATCGGGCGTTTGCTATAAAACTCATTGAAAGTGCCATCTGAACGTTTCCATTTAGGAAATCTTTTGTATTCGCAAGCAACTAGACAACTATCAGAAATAATATCGAAACGATTGTAATAATAACTAATATATCGACTTTGATTACATTTGAAAAATGATTAGCGACTGAATGGATAAATCCATTGAGAGTATACGAAAGCTGAAAAATTGACTCATCGTTGTCGGCAAGAGATTTCCTCAACAAACGCAATAATCATGGCAGCAATATAAATCCATCTGCGATTACCGCTCGGCTCTCTTTCTTTTTGCGATGCCGCAAACGAAAATAAACAACGAATTTCGATTGCAATTAGCGGTCTTTTGGAATTGATTTCTCCCCAATTGTATATCTATATTAAGATGTAAAGTGATGCGACTACTCATGAACACTGAATATTCGAGAATAACATCAGATGACGTCTATGATAGACTTTTGTCAGCAATTCTAAAAACCTATAGATTATTTCAGTAATACGGTGAATAGTTGATCTAGTGGACTAAATCATAAAAAGATCATTTCTCTAATTGTTACATTTTGAAGGTATCAATACGAAGTCGTTTAACACCTATAAGCATCATTAGCCTTTGAAACATCATATTGCGTTTAAGAAAGAAAAAACGGCTAATTGATGAGGAAATCGAATCGCATTTTACTCATTTCCGCTCAAATTATAAGAGTGATTTTTTTATATCAGTAGTTATTGGCTCACCTATCTGCACTAAGTGTGTATCGTCAAATGATAATCATAGTATATTACCTTTAATTTGTTCAAATAATATCCATCAAATAATATGATATATTTTCAACTATATTCAACTAATAGTACACAACATAGAGTTGCCGAATGCATACTGCCACTGGAAGTGAGTTGCTCAGATGATACTGAAGCAAGAAGCTCAGCCATTTTGTGCAGTATTTAACTGCAATCAATCAGTATTGCAATGATCGAATTTCCTATCATATATATTCTTCAGCAATACATCTTCAGCATTACTGGCTTATTGATACGCAATTATTCGTGGAATCACATCCAAAGAAATACTTCATATAAACCCCTCCCCCTCATATATTCTCCTAGAAATGACCTTGTTGAATCGTTAACTCATCTTAAGAGTAACAGCAAAAGCAACATATGTTTCGTATTTTGAGCGTATCAAATTGGCAAGTTCAAGAAGGAAAGAACTAAAGTAAAACTGTGTGCACTTGCGTCTCTTTTTCTCGCATTTTGGTGCCAGGTGCATACCAGTCTGCGCCTTGTACCATATAGCACTCTTCACCTAATGGATATAGCGTTAGAAGCAAGTGAAAGCCAAGCAAGCTATTTGAATTGCCCATCATAAAAAATGAAACCTTAACTGCACAATTTCCGCACTAACGCGGATCGCCACGTGTGCCTTGTACAACAAAGCAAAATGAATGCAGAATATATAGGCATATAGATGCCCCCGAATTGCGAACAGAAGTCATCATAATAGAAATCATATGCTCAATTTGGCACAAAATATATTTACGTAGTAATTAATTTTCAATGAAAATTGAGCAGAATGATGCAACGACGATATTCAAAATTTGTGGCTTCTTGAACTATCTTCGAGGCTGTAAAATTTGCATAATGTGGTAAACAACACTGGTGAAATTTGCAAACTTCAAGAACTGACAAGTGGGAGAAATGAACCGTATTGCATCTGCGCCATTTTCTTCTTTCTTTCCATCCTTATTGTTGGAGGCTCTACAGATTTTAAGCATAAATATTTTCCTTTATTTATTTCTTACAACAAAATACGAATACGTTGAAAGAGCGGAGGCGATATTCAATTTCATTTCGTATGTGCGTAACAGCCACATTACCGAAATATGAATATCAGTTATGCTTTAATTATCGAAAAAATACATGCGATCGCATATAATAACATTACTCGAAAACTGAATACAAATAAAATCATCCAATTAATTTTAGTGGGCGAGTTTCATCCTTAAATAAGACTAAATTTTAGCTCTCTTAAAGAAATTGCCTCACTCGAAAATCATTTATGTGATGCATGATATGATTTAGATACGACAAAATTAACAGGCAACACAATTCATAAGACGGACTAGAAAATGAGGCCAAAAATAGCGCAGAAAGAGCGTAAGTATAGAATTATAAGTCAGTCTGTTAAATTCTGACAATATTATAATGTAAGTTATATCACATCGCAACTGAATAGATTTCAGATGCAATACCGCAAACTCCTCCTAAACGACGACTGAATTTCGAATCTTTTTCACCGAAATAAATAATCCCTTCCAGTGTTCCTTTGCTTTATTCTTCAATCCCCCTCTCCTTCATGCCTCTGATGTGTACTCATTATATACCTTATGTTATTTCATTCGTGAGCTATACCTTAGCTATATTTTATCGCTTGCAATTGCTAGTTTAGAAATACAACAGAAACATCAATGAGTGTTTTATTCGCAAAGCTTTTCGGCCTCTCTATAGCGACCATCTGGCGAAATTAGCAACGCTATGATGGCAACATCAATGCTGCCAAGGAAAAATACAACTGCACCGCTCAATTATGATCCTTAAAATGCGATGTAAAAATTTGAAATCGCATAAGTTCATTATTGCTGAAAAATGAACACATAAAACTGACGACCATTCATCGATCATACAGATGTGAATGTGTACCTTTGCTGTTTTTAGGTAAATCAATTGCTGTACTATCAAATTTCGTTCGTTCAGGTTTCTTTTTTCTTGAGTACATTTATTGCGCACATGCTCATTCATCAACAGCAAATTAAAGCCAAAACAATATTTTCTCTTTGAGGATCGTTCAAAAAACATTTCTTTCTAATTTTCGGCACACTTTTCACACAAAAGTTTCAAGCGAGAAGCACATCGGAAATACAAAAAAAAAATTCAATATTTTCGAAATGATTTCCTTAGAAGTTGACGAAAAGTGGGAATTTTTCTCCAACAACTGCTCATGGTCTTTTTGGAGTTAATTATATTAAAATTTTCAACATTTTGATCAGACTCTTTTGACTTCCCACCCCCCATCTTCGGCATTGAAAAATGGGACAATCATGCATGATTTGAAAGCATATCTTCATATGCTCGTTCGCAAGATAACACAACTGTGATGAAGAAATGTGTAAAAGTTGAGGAAAATTCATTCTAGAAAAGCTGATTGATTTGCATCAAATATGGAATAAAACTAGACACAGTACCACTTTAAAACTATTAAAAGAATGATGCGAACACTTTATCTATATTGAGTAACAAATCAGATCTCTCGATGAATCACTGCTAATTTTTTTTCCGCACAAAAAACGATGACGGCATTGCAACCTACTGTAGCAAGGCTCAGGTTATAGTAGTTGTAGAGCGAATTTTGTAGTTCGAAAGAGCGAAGGAATTGAAATATCATCGCGGTGCATATATCTGCTCGTATGATGATTTCTTTCAAATTGGCTATAAAAAAGAGATTTGCAACATTCTGCAAATTATGCAACGCTTCATTGCGGATTGCAATCTTTCAAAATACAACCTATCAATAATCTCATTATTCCGCTCCGCAGTAATTATACTCACATAAGCGAAAGTTGTGCGTCAAAGCAAAGCATTAAGTAATTCGTAAATAAACAACACTACAATTGAGTTTCACATCAACTGCAAATCGTTTCTCAATAGCAAATAATGTGAACGCTTTACTACGATAATAGTCAACATCTCATGCGGATTTCTATTATTGCACAATCTCGCGAACCTGTTTGTTTGGTTGACGAGTGGAGAAGCGCATTGAATAAGTTGGTGCGCTGAATCCCCTTTCGGCGGTCAACAATAAATTTCAAAAATTAGCAGCCAAAAATGAAATACACACAGAAATCAGTATTGTGCGATTACCACCTTCCACAGAATTTCGAGGATATAAATTTAAATATCGCGAAATAAATACTTGTATCTATCTAGTGTTCTCCCACCCCTTCCCCCCTCCCCCCCAACACACACACATAAAGACTGTGTCAGTTGTGAACGGCGGTTTTACCAAAGTGTTAGTTATTAGAGATTGTTATAAACCAATTCTATTAATGCAGTCCTTTGGAAATCAAGCAATTCAACGGACGGATTACTCTCTTTAAGCCATCATGTCAAAAGCATGCAATATTATCAGTTTCGGGAGGCATGATACTTGATGTTAGCCATAGTGACTACTCTTGATAGAACATTTGTAAATGGTCCTATATCAAATCCTACAATTTTCATGTTTCATCGATTTTCTAAAGTGTTCAGAGAAATTCTCCAATGATGAAAAAGAATTCGATCGAACCAAACAGAACACTAAATAGCAAAACGATGGAGGATTCAGCGATGTAATAAATTTTTCTTCAGTGAAAGTTCACAAAGAGGGCCATTTCACTTAAAGCAACACTGCGCGAAATCTAAATTTGCCCTCTAGAATTGTTATGTGTATGAAAGTGCAATCATCGCATCGAATAAAATATTTCCAAAAGAATCATCACATAGGAGATTATCTTCATAGCTTGTCGAATTTTGAATGGCGAATTATTGCCCATAATAAATGAAAAGCACATTTCTAAACTCTACAGTGGGATGCCATCATGCTTCCGATACAACTCGCATAGGAAGCCAAAATATTTTTTAGTTCGAAAAATTCAAAAAGTATTAAAGCATTGGATACTGAATGTTCCGATACTGCTACATCGAAGGACGATATAGAAGCCTTTGTTAAAATAGAGCAGAAACAAATCTGCAAACTCAACGATGATATTCCCCTTCAAATTTCCTTTCGCCGTAAGCAATAAATTTTGCTACGAACGATCTTTAATTATTTGCGCAATTCTAGAAGACGGTAAAAACACCGCAAATGAAAATAACATTTGATCCATGCAACATGAAGTTCGAGAATGCTAAAGTGGGAATCGGTGATAATCTTCAAAAATATAGATCTTTCAGTCATTGCCAATTTTGTTAGAAGATATAGCGATGGCATTAGTCTGAAGCAGCATAGGCAAAGTAAAGAAATGGATACAACTAGCATAGAATGACGCAAATTTAATGCAGCCACTGTCTCCGCCAACTGTATGAGGACACAGAGGTGCCCATATGCAAATTTAAGATAACGAGCTGCGTAATGGTCAAATGTCTCATTTTGACCAGTTTTTGGCTGATTTCCTTTGTCAAGAGTAGATTGTTGTATCACTGATCTCAACTGGTGAACTGTTCCCATATCTTTCCGCATTGAAAGCTGATGTAACTAAAGACGCTAGATTTGAACTGCACGAGATTCTTTATTAACAACTGATGAGCACATGAAGGTTTCTTTTTAAATACAAGGCATTGATTGTGCTTTTCATGGTTCAAGGTCTTCAAGGTAAGGAAATGATTATTAAATTCAAAGTAAGGAAATTCAAGGTACAGAACTGTTAAGGCCCAAGTTATTCAAGACAAATGATTACTATATTCATAGTAAGGAAATTCGAGGTCGGGAAACAAATTCAAAGCAAGAAAAATGTTTAGGGTTGAAGATATTCAAGGCAATGAAATAATTACTCGAATAATTGTACAGTGCGAAATGAAATGTTTTTCAAAATATTTGCGTCAATAGTGACATCGAAAAAAAGACCTTTTGCAACGAATTAACATCGTTAATGATAAATAAAAGTGTAAAAGGGCGATAGAGAAGTTGTATGATGAGTGTTGTTGTATTGCTAGTCAACACACCGACTGTTTCCCTGAATTATCGGCAACAATAATATAAAACCCGCTATAATTCATATATATTCTGACTGAATTGACCGATCGCGCAAACGATTCTTAGTTGTTGTTTCTTTCTAAAATGACGCTTGTTAATATGCAAATTGAGTCTATTACGAAACACATGCAAATTTTATCTGCGGTGGTCATCCAATGAATTGACTATTTCGGCTGTATGCCTGTCGTGTTCTCATATTGCAATTATCCATTAGAACAATGCACAAGCATACAAATGCATATATGCATATAAGCAACATCACACTGCGATATGCAAATTTACGCAACGAATTGCTATAATTTGTTCAGACGACATATGCAAGCAGACTACATTCCAAAACGTTGCTCATCCACTACCGATGAAGGAAGAAAAAGTGAAATGGAAGCAATCTTTATCAGTAGAGGTGCAACAGTGATAAAGCAACGACATACAAGAATTATTCGTTCGACCGTTCGACCGGTTCGTTCGACCTGCTTATCTCTTAAAGCTAGGTAAGCCGATCAATTTCGCATCACGGCGAGTACGATCCGCCGAAAAAGATCGCAGCCCCTGCTGCCTTGCAGGTACTTCGTGGAAGAAGAAAGGCTAGGAGAAGGAAACTCCGAATAACCGAAACCTACGTCGCCAGCAGGCCGGCCACCAGGCGATGTACCACTGGCCACGGCAGTATGGAAAGCAAGAACGCGGCAGACTGCCAACAAGATGGGGTTTCGACTCCTACATGGCACTGCTAGGACGCGACGAGCTCAGGATCGAGAAAGATGGAAAAACTGCCAGCTGCNGTTTAACAAAACACTAAAATTAAAGCTAAGTAAGCCGATCAAATTCCCATCAAGCCATTCCAAAAACACCTTCAAATCCCAAAAGCGTGTATAAAACGTCTTATATTTAATGATATTCATCTCATGTTTTGTATTGCAGCATTATATAATCTACGGAACTATGCAATAGGAATGACTCAATAAAACAATGTAATATCCGTAAGGATGCAATCAATCAATATTCGTTTCGCATTGTAACCTGCTAATGCAGCAATATTAGCAATGCTAATAAGCAATAGAAAGCTATCTTGAATATGCAGCAAAGAATTTATATTTGCATATCGATCAAGCATACAATAGTTTGAGCAAACCGTTCGCTAATTAAACATGAATATTGTAGCACTGTTTATGTTCATTGCTTTCTTATAGACTGCTTCGTTTCGAAGCACATCAAATGAATAGTGCACAGTTTTGTAAAGTGACGCCATATTACGGAAATGGCATTTGATGGTTTGGATCATTTCTCGGAGTTACTTGCTAAGAGATCAAAATGTTGCATGAATCGTGAATGATCACTACAGGGTTCTACGAACAAGAAGAACAGAGACCTGATCGCACTTCTTGCAGTCCATTCTATAACCACGTTGTAATACTTCCAAAATCACTAAGTAACCAAGAAGCTGTACTTGATGACTTCTATATGAATGACCAGGCTCTTCGAAGAATCCATAAAGCACAATAGCCATGAAGTGATATATAAACACCCTATCAGGACGCGAATTCTCGAGCGGAAGTAAATTCTCGAACAAAAGTGAATTTCAGAGCTATGTCGCAGCAATGAAATTTGTTTCAGTTTCCATATGACTAAGCTGCTTTCTTTTCGTAAAGTATTAACATATGGAATGGGGGGAAGATGACCGCTGACATCTATGAATAATAATGATAACTAAACAACGAGAGATTTTAATATAAAAGCTTAAATCGAAATATTTTGAGACACACCTCATTCTACGGTAGGTATGCCAGTGATAAGCATAAACATCATATATACATATATGAGTTAGACGAGCAAATTTTCGCATTGCTTTATCTAAACAGTATTGATCATTCGAGCGTCTTATAATAATAGCCTCAAGTTGCTCCATTTGGCAGCCTCACCTTTAGGAATTTATGCATATTAAAATAGTCTTACCTAACAACAAATAATTTCAAGCTATGCTTCAATTACAATCATTCAGCGGATCGATCACCACTCAACGAATTCATTTACAAATGAAAACTGACCTATCACAAGAATTTGATTAAAATAAACCAATCCCTCAAATATGTGAGTGTGCAGCACTTAGTTGTTATCAAATATGACAGCAAAAACATCACAATTAACCTACCGCCAATATCATGCACAGCATATGCTGAGTGGAAATTGATGAATTCCGAGTGAGCCTTGATCAAAGAAAGTGCGAAATCAAAATAAATTGCAGTATTGAGTCGTAAAAAGTGCATTGCATTCACACCTTCTCAACCGATTATAGAAATGAGAATAGAACAACAATTAAGTATTTTCTTGTAAGTGAAAATAAGAATAGAAAACACTGCAACACTATAATAGAGTTGCTCTTCTTCGACACAATACAGCCCTATCTAGCATGCAACCGACTAAAGAAATTTGTGCAGTGGGTAAACATAACCCTTTCATCATCAATAAAGGATGCTCGATGGAGCCATCTTTCACAAAAATTTTGCGTGAGATGCTTATCTGCTCTGATCATGTCACATTCTCTATTTTCACCCTCTGCAGTGAACTTTTGTGATGCAAAGAATCGTTGATTTCAAACAAAAAGTTTCGTTCGTTCTGTAAACAATCTTCTCAAACTACAATGACATCTTCGATACCTTTTCTTGAATAATGCATTCGACACCCGAAAGCCTTTCGAATAATCTCGGAAATAATGTCGCCAAAGACTTTATAGTACGCTAGTGAGAAAACAGATCGAACTGATCGGTGGGTAATAATGAAATCATTTTCACCTATTTGAATAACTGCAAAAGATGCCGCGGCTGACCTCATCCTTATTTTACACCATCAAATCATTTTGTATCATTATATCCGTTAAAATAATTTGCCAATGCTCTCTCAAAGAAAATGAGGATTTGATCAGACTCTCAATCTCAATAGAGCCTGTTCTAAAAAATGCGCCTTACAAATTTGAGGACTCGTTAGCTTCCAGAAGGCTCTATGTTAGATTTTATAGCAATACCAAAGTATCTATCAGACGATGACATAATCACTTATCCAAGAAATTAAAGATTCCAAATAGAGTCATCTGAAAAGTGTATGCCAATGGCGCAGAGTGACCTTGAAAGGGTTGAACTCTCTTCGAATACCTTGCGAAATGCGGATTTTAAATTCTCCGACAACTTCCGAATGTAATTTATATGCAAACTAAGCTATATTAGTGCCGCCGTTTTGATTCACCGGTTAAACACACCTCTTCGACAAAAATAAATACAAACGTTACGAGGTTGATTTCGCCTCTTTTCTCGAAACTCTTTCAGGAGAAAGAAGAAATGTTATTTAGCATTAATGTTACGACTTGTTCCAAGATAATGACAAATGTTGTTCGTGCATCACATATTCAAATTTCCGCTTAAAATAATGGCAATAATTTCATGCTTAAATCATCTAAATAAAATGCAAAATTCGCACCTAAACATGCAATGTTCTCATTCAATCGTAATAGGGAATTGCAAATTGTCGAAGCACTACTGATCCACAAAACAGTCACCATAGGAGCAGTCGTCAAAATTGATATTTTTGTATCGTTGAAGAGCATCAATTAATTCGCATATATGCACAGGAAATTATCATAATCCCATCATTTATTCTGTATTGGTTAAATGCATCAAATTTCGTTTTTAGATAACGATTTTATTTTCGTCATCATTTCAACTATGTCTAATAAAGTCTGATTCTGTTCCATACTGTACTTATCGTTCATATTTATAAGTTTATTTTAGTGCGTTGAGTGTCAGGTAATATCAACCATCTCAAAAAGAATAAGAAAAAGTGGTGTACAGTAATCGTTATTTTCTTTGATAGGATTGCAATGAATTGTTGATCGCAAAAGAAAAACATTCCCCACGCAAACATCGTTGGTATTTGGTGTGTCATGAAATTCAAGGCCGCTGAATTTCAGTGACCTGAAAGAAATTTCTTTTGGCGGGGAAGGGGGCAGGAGAACACTACCACACTATCAGCTTCGAATGCATTTCCGCAATGCGGCCACAATTTGATTGAAGCTATTATAATAATAACAAGATATTGTTGCTTCTGTAATTGAAACACAAAATATGCAAATATGTGACTCACTAAGTGTCCACTGACGACAATTAAAACGTTTATAATTGAAATCGGAGCAATGCCGGAATGTTTTCGATCTGATCGCGAATGCAGTTGAAAACTATCGTATTTGGCAGTAAGAGCTGCAAATCATTCAATTCACAATGTCCAATATTCTCGAAAAACCTTCAACGATGAAGTGAAGTTTATCGGAGCGTACAGCGTAGAAATTAAGAAAAAAACAGTGAAAAGTGGTCAACTAAACGGAAATTTCAGTTGTTTACTAAAAATAGTAATCTACATGTCAACTAGACGGTAAATCACACCTCCATGAACCTTTGTAGAATAACGATAAGGCTAAAGGTATGATGTCACAGATCGCTACGGTAGAAACGTATCTTCACGCCGAACACATCGAAGCCGGACACTGGACATGTGGAACAAGACGTGTGATGAGAGTGATTCGTCGCTATCGCTAACACAGAGTGAAATATGGCGCATTATTCAAATTTTTCGCTTCATTACTCAGAAACAACGATACGTCCAATTCTTCGCCAATAAAACAATTTAACGCATCTTCATAGATGCAGTAATAGGAATTCGCATTTATGACAACCTTTTATATGTGTAAATGTTTGCGTCTATCCATATGCCTAGCAATTTCAACTCGTTAGCAAATAAAACTGGGGTTATGCAAAACGATAAATGCCGTATAAACTCTCATATCTCGCTAATAATTTGCTCCTTCTATTTCATTTCAAAAGATACTATGAGCACTTAACGAGCGATTGGATTAATTAAAAAATATAAAATCATTTCGGCATATATTTCATTACTCATTGTTACCTTAGGAATCTCGCCGATCTGATGAACGGAATGGACAAGTGTATATCATTTCAGCTCAGTTCGCTATTTTCTCAAACTGTTTTATTAAATTCAAAAATAAGTAATTTTATTGTACTCTGCTTATTCTATTAAATTATACTGGAATTACTTTCTGTGTAATAGCGTGATAAAGTTCCGTTGATCGACCGGAAATAAACGGCCACATCTAATGCGAAAAATTAATCTAAACCAATTTCAAGTGGCACACAGGATGGATTTGAATCCGTGGCCAGCCATCTAACGGGTGCTACATCAATTGAACGCAACTTCGCCTATTCTCCTTTAGAGAATCAAGCTGAAATTCGCTACCAATATATGCATAGGTTCAGTCAAACGCAGACAAATGTATCGACAAACATCAACACTATTTGCAACGCCCAGAAAGGGAAGAAAATTTGAATGAATGGACGTTGAAAAGCATTACAGTTGTCGTAACGTAGCGTTGGCGCCGCTCCACCCTGCACCATTTTGGTTGTTGCGTCTGCAGCAATTGAAAGTGAACACGTGCAGCAACAAGTCTTCCGAAAGACTTTCTAGAAACTTCCGAGAAACCCTAGAAGAACCCCGAAGAAGGGAAATAAGTGAATGGGGAGAAGAGAAGAATGATGGGAGGGGAAGTTGACGACAGACGCAGGCTTCATAACTCGTAAAGCAATGAGTATGTATGTAGAAGAAATCGGAATGCAAAAGTATCACGAGGCACATCTCCTTTATATATACTCTGATGATCAGTCCCAGTTTAGGCAACCATCGTGCAGAAAACTTTTTTATACAGTAACATGAATCTTGACTACTGTGCTACCCCTAAACAATTCCATTCGATGCCTTAAACATGCCCAGTTTGGAAGACAAACAAACTGCTCAATGCAAAAAGCCGTCATTATCCAGACATGAGAAGCCATTCCCCACCAATGAAAATTTTTTAAGGCAAAATACACTTTCACCGAATCCACAATGCCTAAAGGTTGGCTAAAATTCGAAGTACCTGCTTATAATCCACATATTCTCTTCATAAAGAATATTCAAGAGGCGGAAGTCCTACTTCAACACTATGGTTATAACGCTGTCAATTGGGATATCTATAAACATCACATTTACAGACTACAAGAATATTCGATGAGTTCATTAATGGCATAATATCGGTCATTTATCGATTCAAGAGCTGAAGAAGTGATCGAAATATCAAAGAAGGAAGATAAATATCAAACGGGCATCGAGCCCGATTCGAGGAAAAAACAATCGAGATCCGTGGTGAAAAGAAAAGATAAAGAATTACAACACATTAACAAATAACGTCAGTCTAAACGAGCAATGGTTTCTTAAACTTTGACATAATAGCGTTGATGTGTCGCTTAGACCTGAGAAGACAACTAACACGAGAATGATTAAGAGGAAAATTATCTCTTCAAGTTCAATTTATTAAACATATGCAAGTTTTCAGGGTGAAGCGATCGTAAATATTTCAGCAGAAATTATCGGCAATTTGTGAAGTGAATTCCCTCTCATATGTGGATGAAAATATTTTGAATATAATTACGAGTCATTTTTGTTTTTAAAATATCTATTATTTTTAGAGTATATAACAATGGAAACAATTTTATTGTATTATTAGTCATATAGTGATAAAAATTGTGACACTCTTCCTTATTAGAAATATTTTATAACGCAATAGAAAAATTCGAGCACATTAACCTATCAAAGAAGATGATAATAAAGTGCAAAGGATTTTTTAGTTGGCATCTTGTAAAAATGTATGGATTAGCTCCTTGATCGAGTTATCGAATCAGTTGTTGATCGATCAAAATCTTTATAAATATGCAATTTCGGATTGTGGAAAAGTGAAGAACATTTCGATCAGTTGAAAGCATCATTCCTTAGCTCACGATGAATTATGCAAATGTGGGCGGAAATGGATAATTCATTTCTCGCTATATAATCGGTTATTACGACCCTTTCATGTTTTGAATTATATTGTGACAATGTTGTATGCTTCCGCTTCGCTTTTCTCACTGATTTAATTTCCACCAACGATTGAAATCAACTCAGCAACCAGAATGGACTCCAACTAGCACATATTATTGAAACAGTAGATAAAATTCAGTCAAAGTTCAGAACACCTCAAATTCTGTATTTTGTCCCATTTTGATGATTTAATGAACAGGCGCAATTAAACAAAATTCTTTTGCATCGCTTTCGATGCATAGTATAGTTATATCAATTCTAACGGCAGTAATATCTTGTTAAGTAACAATAAGGATGAAAAAGCTTTTCGAAAATATCCAGCATAATGTCCAAGCATATTGTGCATGATTGCAATGACTGAAACTGAAAACACGGATTTGACAGAAATTAAATTTGATGTAGTGAAATAAACATACGAATATGAATATCACTACGAGAATATATGGGTTTATGATTTCGAATTGACGGTTTTTGTGGAGTATAAAGTAAGGAGAAGTGCACAACGAGAACTCGAGCCAATCATGTGTTGCAGACTCCTCATTTATACAGAAGTTTGTGGAAGAGGATAAAATTTTCAAATGCCTCTCCTTCCAGGAAAAAACGATTCGAAGAGCAAGGGGCGTTGACGGAAGGCGAATGTGAATGTGAGTAAATGTGAAAGCTGCAAAAAAAAGAAAAAGAAGAAAGTAGCTAAAGAAACTCTTAGAGTGGGATTGGACCGAAGTGAGACCATCGGAAAAAAAGAACCTCAAAATGTATTGATGATGAGGTGAGCAGAGAAGGCGAAAAAATCAAAAAAGACATCGTGCAACGCAGATGCAAAAATCAACATATACACAAGAAATGAGAAGGGATTGTGATGGCGTGCTAGCACAGGTACCACCTTGTGCTAGCCAGCTCACTTTAACACCCATGCCGATATGTGCTTGTCTGCATGTGTGTTATTAGACACGAAAATATTTCCTCAACGGTGTATGCGATGGTAGTGTTTATCTGTTGGGGTTTGTATGTATGTCAGTGTGTGTGTTTCTGAGTTCTCCTCTCTCAGCTATTATGCAATAATACTCAAATGCAAATAAATGGCGAATGTTTGAAGTGTTGCGATCGTTATGCTGAAAAATTATCGCTCTCGACAACGACGCCACGATGTTTCCTGGAAATAATGAAACCTATCTCAGCTGAAAATGTAGAAAAGCTGGCCCATTACGGACTCGAAAAATTTTAGATTTGTTGTCTCCAAAAGAAATAAAAAACGTATTGAAGTGACTTGTTGGCCTTCTCATGCATTTACTCTTGTCGATTTCTTGTGCTGAGTTCTCCGGTCTTTTATAGTGCGCTTCCATCGACCGTCGTGGAAGTGTCCACTGGTATGCATATTGCAGCTTTCTCCAAAATTTTCTGATAAACGTAAAAAATTGGGTGCAACGGATCGAACACGCTTCCAACTGGTGTCAACCATAAAAAGGATTCGGTTCAATTCTTGAGTAAACAGAAATGGACTTGACCATTTACAGACCACCGTCAGATGGCGATCGGATTTAGCCCAGATTCAAAAAAGTCCACATAAATCCATGCCAATGATACCCGATAAAGTCAGTATTGATCGTTGACTCATGAGAATAGAAAGCGTTTTTCTCATACCCATAACGAATCTCGTTCTGTTAACAAATTGAATTTAAGCGACTTTTGTCGAATTTTATAGAGAATACATTGCGACGATTTTCCCTTTGAAGCTATTACGATGTTATGCCATTACGATATTCACTTACTTAAACATGTGTGTCATCTAGTTTATCAAGCAATTTCATTCTATGAACAATTATAACCCCCAAAACTTTTTGTGTGCAGTTATCCCATCAAATTTGCAATACGAGTTTCCTCGACAAACAGTTGGAGGTGAAGGAAAACGTTTGGCTATGTTTCCGACATTGGCATAGAAAAACGGACTATTTGGTTTTTTTCCACAATTTCTTCTCGGATATTGATGCAACCAATGTGATATGCTGAGTCGAAACGTAGAATGCTAAGAGCAAACTTTTGGGGTTGACATAATATGCGTCGACAGCAATTCAAAACACATCAATTCGACTATTTGCTGCTGATGGGTGATGGTACAATTCCTTTCCGATTCATGCCTCAATATTCACAAAATATATTCAAAGCTGTGATCTTATAACAGATAGGAGATTCAGACATAAGCATGTATGAGCACGGTTTCATCACAAACAATAGTGCACAAATCTCGAATATAGTCAAATTTGACCGAAACTAGACTTCTGAGACGAATCTATGGTGTGCATTCGACTCATGCAAGTTTATCTTCGCAGCTGTTCTAGTTCGCTATAAGATAATGTCAAACAAAGAAATAAATGAACATATAGACACACACATCGGTGCGTTAAATACAACGTTATAGCTGATAACTACTGCTTATGACTTCCTGTAATGGCGAATAAATTGCCACTTGAAAGTGATTATTTTCCTCGTCGATCGGCCTGAGAATATGTGTAAACATAACAAGAAAATTTTAGCTAGAGGTGGCCTTTGTATATTGAAAACTGTCAATATCGATGCGGTTTTCATAGTTGAATCATTTCCGGTGCGTTCAAAGTGCGTCTTTGTCTTCCCATTGACAAGCGATAACAATTAACGATCTGTCATGGCCGCACTCACACTACCACTTCTCGCCACATTTTCACTGATTTACTCAAACGTTGGGAACGACATATGTATTTGTCAAAAACAATGTTTCACTCTCCCACTTGGGTATGCTAGTCCACCATTTGATAGACCACCTGATTAAGAAACCAACCAGATCGAGCAAGATCTCTTTGCTTCTGAACGGTTATGAGGATGGCATCACCAACAAATTGCTATAGACCGTTTCTGACGTGAATTGCACAATGGTAAGCAATAACGATTTATGGTTGGGTAGTTGTCGAGGACTTTTTCGGTGGTGCAAACGAACGATGGGAACACAATATCACAAAAGCGATAATCAATGAATGTTGAACATCGAACTTTATTTGCATTTGCTATCCAAAATCTGTCTGCTAATTCTCAAAGTTCGCATGCGACTTTAATTTACCAGAATCTCGTGTAGCTCCTCTCGAAGTTGTAGGCTACGATTCTAGGCTACGATGACCTTAGTATCAATATTTTCTGTGTTGAACGCATAAAATAAAACATGAAATAATAAATCTGTTAAGTGTCATATTTGAATATTTTTTCCTTATGTTTCTTCTCAGTAAATTCCATACGTTCATGAGTGATATACATTTCTGATTAGTTATAAATGTAAAGCACAACGACAATCAAATAAGTTCGTTTCTAGTTCAACTAGTCACACCGATCCAACAAATGGAAATCTCAAATTGGTTTTTTTTTTCACTCATGCTAAAATATGTGAACGCAAGTCTGGGACTGATTCGTTCATAAGGAGTTACCAACAACCGAATCGTTTGCCTAACCATTTGAGACAAATTCATCGATAGAAATTTTATGCAATCATTGCACAACCTCACACGGCGATGAGAACTCATGAGAATTCCGGTGCGCTGAAGATGCTTGCTGTTTTGGGATTGACCGTTAACTAATTACAGTTGCAAACAATAGTGAATGCATATAAACAATAAAACAACGACCGAATTTACCATAGACAAATAGTTAATAAATAAATAGGAAAGCGCACCTGGACGATAGATCGTTTTACAGCTCCATTCATGATGCACCTACCGTTCGTGTAAATACTAAAGAGAGACTGGAACATTGTCTATCAGGTCTATTTTTATGACTTCCACCAAGCAGCTGCTCAAATAGCCTATCAGAAAACGATACATATTTCAAGTGTTTTCAAGCGTCTATAATTTAAGAACTCGATTTGCAGCATCATTCTGATGAAAGCAACACGTCATACTAAGTAAATTTCAGTGATCAACTACAATAACCTCAATGTTGAAAGCATCAATCGACGGCAAACATATCACACAAAAAGAAACAAGTTGGCAGAAAGAGTTTGAAAAGAGATAACCGCATTCACAACACTCAATGATATTACTAGCTCTGTTGTACTTGTTTACTGTATGCATGAATGAGAGCACAAAAATGGTTGCCCAAAAATCGAAGAGACACATCCATGTCCCATTGCTTAGTTGGTAGCGCATCAATTCCTTCATTTTATATCCATATTTTAAGCGACCAATGATCAATTGTTGAAAAGAGCTTTCAATTTTATTACTGCAATGTTTTTCGAAAATTCGAAATCACCCCTTATGGCCAAAAATGCATCCATTTAAAGCTTTTGCTCAACTAGGCCATATTTGCATCAAGTTCGCCCCCCCCCCCGCCGATATACTGTCAAAAGAAGTTTAAGAAATTTGAAACAACGATGTCTTTGAAACGTTCAAATTGCCAACTACCTAACAGGATTGTGCAATTATGTAAGGAAATATGTGAATGAGGTATTTCGATGCACATCGCAAAATGGACCAAATCATTTCTATTTCATGTCCATTAGCATTCTCAATACCTTCCACGCAGTCATTATTTGCTTATTCATCGGTCTTATATACTCTCTGCAAATTTACGTTTGCAATACGAAAATTGATGGGTATATATGCATAGGATAAATGATCCCTAAAGCCTCTCCCATAGTAATATAGCTAATTCGACAACAGAGCAGATATTCAGTGTGCCAAAAGCTTCGTATATCTTTTGCGCTTTTGCTCATGACGAGACGAAATTTCTTGTGGATGAATTACAAGAGCAGTTTGCCATATTGAATTGAAAATAAACACTCCGTTGGCGATCTTTGATGACATCTTATGAAATTAGCTGCTAAAGAAAGCGAAAATCAAAAGCGCATATCTTCTCAGCTTTTCGAGCTTGCTTTCCGCCTATTTCGACTTTCGCATGACTTTTGGCACCACTGAAAGCTTAAGAGGGTTTTTATAAGCACTACACTCGTGGCATGAGCTAGATAGCCTTGAGGTCAATAATATGCTCTAATTCTTCAACGCTATTTTTTGTGCGTTTGCAACTTACTGTTTGCAAAGCGCGTTATATCAACACTGTGTTTGCGCTCATATACACGTATGGTCTATTTCTGAGGGTTTTTTAGCTGTTCAAAGTTAGAGATTGCAGAAGTCAGAGTTCCAACTTTTGGAGGTACCAAACACTCGACGCATTGACGTCTTTCACCTTCTCTCACGATGATGCATCAGCTAAGATATGGCTTAAATTCGTCCGAATATGGCAAAAAATTGCGCATCCTTTGCACTTGTCAGGCCAAAATAAAACGAGTCATTTTATAGAAACGACTGGATCGAGCGGATGTGGCGACATTGTTCTGCACATTTTAATATTTGATGTTACTGCTCCGATGAGGAGAAGTCGAAAGCGTGAATTATGTCACCTCGTTGAAATGCATCTCCATTTGTTTATTTACTTCTGAGATCGCTTTGAGGGTAAAGGGGCAAAAACTACTCGAAATTTCTTTTGAAAAAACAATAGTAGAGTCAATAAGTTGCAATGATATGAAAGAGCAATCAAACGAGTATTTCTAATAAAACATTCAGAAGAGTCTCTCAAAAGTGAAATCCATCGGAGATCAGCTGAAAATATGATGATGAGTGCATTTTAGCTCATTGATTTTTTGGATGGTTTCAGGGCATTTTAGACAATTCGGTAGTGAAATTTATGATTACTTCCATTAATGTGAGGATGAGAGCTTTATAGATGATTTTGTAGACCCATAGGAATAAATATGGAAAATACGTTTTAAAAAAGAAAGGAAATAAGAATTTCTTTGAATTAGTGCTGCTACTACAGATAAGAATGAGTAAGGGGGATTAAGACCTGATAATCAACCATAAGCGATGGTGAAAAAACGCACCATTCGGACGTTGCTCATATCGTGCGCTTGTTTGGAAAACTGTGTTCGTGCTTGTTCCAATTCCCTTGTTTAGGGGGTCACCCTTTCCTTCTACTGAGTTTCACCCGAAAATTTCCTCTCCGTTTCCTTGACTTTCCTTGCCGTATCTTTGTTGAAGTGGTTCCTTTCTCTTCCCATTCAGTTGCTCTCTGGCTTATCTGCCATATCCTACTCCATCCCAACATGGCAAACGACAAGCCGCATTCACTATGTATGTCGCCATGTAATTTTCCTCAGGATTTCTCAACTGGTGTAGTCCATAGTTTGTGAGAAAAAAAAATGAAGTCAGTAGTGTGCATCACTCTAACAACATTGAATTATAAAATTTTTAATGCAATGCAATCTTAACTCCTCAGATGTGTAACTAGTTGCATCAAACCCCGCAATATTAGTTGTTATAAACAAATGAACGTTGCGATATAAAATTTCAGCGATTTTTAGTCATTGTTGAATAGAAATAGATGATTGGTTATTGCATTGTGAATAGCAACGCTATAACGAAAGCGTTATTGGTGGTTTTTTGTATCTCACAGCCTGGCACCGCAAAGCACGACGCATTAATGCGCACGCTCTATGCTACACAATCATAGTCGAATGTTTAATATAAACGATAGGAAATCTATACAAAACAATTATTCATCAATATACTAATAAATATTTACATTCCAATCATTAATATTTATATAATTAAATGCGCTCTGATTGTATTTATAATTATTTAGCTGTTAAATACTGAATGGTATACATACGTTCAATTTGCCAAACAACAATAAATCTGCGCTCATTTTGAGTTAAAACGATGTCTTTTACATCAATAAAACTAATTGCTCGAAATATTCGTAAATATAATAGACATTGGAGAGTATTTACAAAATATCCAATAGAAGAATCTGTCAGTGTAACGCTGAGATTATTGATTGATTTATGGGCTTTTATCACTTTTATATCACTAACCACTTCATAATTCGAGTGGATTTTACTGTGCATGGATGATAGAATAATCCCTCAGGGCACAATAAAGATATTTTCAGATTATAAACACAAAAGGATAAATATAAGTTTAAAGGAAGGTGAAAAAAGATCGTCAATGATGCAAACACACAATTTCTGAAATAACAGAGTCTTTGTGGTCAAAAAACGAGCCAAGAGACAACAATAAATACGTTTTGTTTACATTGTTTAGCTACCGGAAATCGTTTATTAATTCTGTTTGTGATTCAGAAATTTAGAAAACTATTCGACTTCGGTCAGCTAAGAAAATATTTTTGAATTGCCTCCGTAAAGTGTTATTTGAAGTTGATTATTAATGTGATGCGGCACGTATAAGAGAGTCGAGTTTAAACGATGAAAATGAAGCGATTAATTGACGTTATTTGTATTGCATTAAGTCATAAACAAAGTTGTTACTGAAATTCGCTATACAATGTAAAGCAAATATAAGATTTCTAAGCCAACAAGATTTCCTCTAATAATCCATACATCCCTCCCTCCCTTCCCTCTCCCCCTCCCCCTCCCGAATATAAAAATATTTTTAAATGGCATTGCACACTGAATGCGTATCTCACTGAGGGATGGGAATAAGTCTCTTGCAAATGAAATTTGATATGCGTGCATTCTGATTTTATAGGCATTAACTTGACAGAGAAGGGGTGAGAGAAAGAGCAAGAGAGAAAAAGAGAAAGAGAGAAAAAAAGAGAGAGAGTGATCAAATTGTTTAGCGCAATTCTCTTGTTTTTTAAAACCACTTCTCATTTATTTAACATTTCTTTCTTGAAGTGAACGTAAATCGAAAGAGAAAAAAGAAACAAAGAAAAAGAAACTCCTCAATCAATAAATTTCAAAGTTTTTTAGTGATTGCTAAAGCGCATTTTTGTGCAATTTTTAAGTCACTCAATATGAATTTTTCATTCTAATGAAAACCATTTTAAAAAATATTCCAATGAATTTCGATGGAAAATTAATCAATACAAAAATAAAAATCTCTCTATGTCTATCATATTTATGAGTGCATAAATCTGAGCGGAATTTAATTTTTGGGGGAATTTCTTTTGCTCGAATTTGTTTCTGCACAAAATTTCGCAATTATTCTATGTCGGAAATAAAGGGAAAACGCCGTATGTACAAATTTTTGGTTCTGTCTAAGATATCTATGGGATAAAGGATATTTTATTACCATTCACAGTTCTTTTTTCCCAAATGTGACGCTTTACAAATGCTCTCATCTCTCTCTCTCCACAAAGCCGACAAGCAATTAGCCCACAAGCCTTCACCGAAGACAAATTTCGTAGCAGAATAATATTTCACGCGCTTTTATTCCGACGGCATACTTGCCTACTTTTAAGACGTATTCATTTTAGCGGTACAAGAAGCGGGATCTGAAGAAAAAAGAGAGATCAATTTGCGACAATATAGGCGATGAAGCAACAAAGATGAAATCAAATCCTCCGGAAATAGTTGCTCGTTTCCCGAATAAGCTCGAAAAAGACAGTGTGTGTTCATCGCTGCACTAAACAATGAGGAAAAAGATACATCTACAACAGAAGCGCTCCTAATTGACAGACATTTTTTCAGTTTTCTTTTTTGCCTTCGAAACAAGATTTTGTCCTACAGGTAAAGCATACCAGACAAAAAGTGAAGCCCTAGCTACGGGAAGAAAAACAAAACTTGTACGATGAAATCGCTGGAATGCGCTGCAAAAAAAAAGAAGCATAGCATAAAACTGCGATCAACCGAGGTAGACTGTGACGCTCTAACAATGTTTTTTGCGTTTATTTGCTCAGCAAAAAAGTATATATTCAGAAGGCCCGTCTATTTGCCTATCGGCATGTTTCAACCCCGAATTTAGCTTCTATGAAATTCTTATTCTTTAAAGGGCTTTTATGAATGAGGAGCTTAAGCATGATATGTGGATCTCGATCAGAGTGTTGACCATCCGCTAGAATTGTCCAAAATTTTGCACTTCAATATTTCCGGTGTAGCGAATATGAATTACGAGTGGTTGAAATTTCATGAGACTACCAATCGTTCTACATCGATTGTTGGATAGGAATTCCGCATTTCGTATGGAAAGTCGAGACTGTAGTTCCCTTAAAACATCTTCCCATGCAAATGTGAAGTAATTTTTATGTCTTCACAAGAATCTTATGAAAAATGAGTGCACTATATCAAAAATAACGAATTTAGCAGTATCCAGTAATGTTGATAATGAACAACTTCTCATCGTTTCTGTAATAGCTGAGTGTTTGCATTCACTTCACTGAATAAGTGTCGAGGTTTTATTCATTGCGCAGAAAAGGGAAATGCGACGAAAAGATTCGTATACGATGCGACGTTAAAGGACAGAGATACACTTTGACATGTTGGATCGGCCGAAAGGAAAATATTTTCTATGAAACGGAACGAAATGAAAATGATGCACGTACGGAACACTTTGATGGATATCAGTGCAACCGCGAGGGCAATTTCGATCGGTCATCGACGAAA
The DNA here is from genome assembly GCA_022844705.1 of Toxascaris leonina. Taxonomy (NCBI): domain Eukaryota; kingdom Metazoa; phylum Nematoda; class Chromadorea; order Rhabditida; family Ascarididae; genus Toxascaris; species Toxascaris leonina. Next base: position 27,060 of record JAARMF010002281.1, read on the forward strand.
ACAAACATATACAAACGAACGCGAGTGACCACTGGATGACCATTTGACGATGACACGCCGTTCATTTGCACTCTGTTCTTCGAAAAAACGCATTCACTTTTCGCATTGAATATTTCATGATTGCCCTTTTTTCATCGAAACGTTCGTTTTCGATGAAAAATTTCGAATTTTTTTTTGTTTTCACTGAGATTTGCAGATTTCTTTTTACTTTTCTTCTCAGGATTTCTTCTTTGTTATGTTTATTCAATGGCTAAATCAATAAAATGCTTGCAACTTTGAGGTTTAATTTCATATAAACAATCTCCAGATTGAAGAACAAAACTTTAGAAGCGAATAAACATCTCCTAATTGAATATGATCAACTGCAAAATTCGAAACGCTTCAAAACATTACCACACAGCTTTAATTACGTATTGGATTAATATCAACTAATCATTCGAAACTAACAATGCAAATTACTTGCAACTACTGCCCAAAAGGGAAATATACTGCAATTGATGCAGTCAAAGAAAATTTAGAAATCACAGGAAGACATATTCTTGGATTTTTAATTCGAAAACGAGGAGGATATAGTACGAGAGTAAACTCAAATATTTCAGAGATTTTCCTGCGAATCTACAGGAAAATCTTTGAAATATTTGAGTAAATCAAAAAATAAGACATAGAAAAATGCTGAGAATGTAAACATATTCCATTGTCTCGTCTAAAAAAAAATTGCAAAATTTGAGAAAAATTAGATAGATTTGATTTTCAACATCATCTTTAAGGATATGATACGTCGAAAGTTGTAAACGATGCTAAAAAATAATAAATATAATGATAAAAATTCTATTTGAAATGAATAACGAATCTATGAGCGTTGCAACATGAAGCGGAAGAAAGAAAAAAAACGAATGCGCTCATAGAGCCGAGTGAAAAAAAAAAAAACAACATTTTCTTGTGCCGTTTGAGGGATTAATATCGCACGATAATAATGCAAATGATTGGGGAAAAATTGTTGCTTCACATCTGCGATATGGAAAAGTGCTATTTACAAAGAGAATAAATTCATAGAGTCTTTTTTTTTAATTTAAGAAAATCAAATGCTTTTGAAATCTCTTTTATATGTTGAAGTTGTTTTTTTTTTTCTCGTTGCAATATAATCTTCGAATGCAATTAGCTTCACTCAATCGATTAACGCAAAGTAGAGTGGCGAATATTAAAGCCAGCTAGCTTTCCACACTCGACATAAAGGTGCATGTACATAATTATCATTTAATGCAATGCTATTAAAATATTTTGATTGCAGAAAATGGGATAGAATCAAGATCTAAGTGAGTGAAGAAGTGTGCTTGAGTAGCTAGCAAGACCTCATCTCTTAATAGCATTAAGCACCTTCATAAGCTTCAAATAAACACAATTTAAACAATGAAGCGCCACTAATTAAAACATTTTGATTGCATTTATTTGCTGCTGATCGATTTGAAATGAGTTTTATGCAAAGCTCAATTCAAACTAATGAATAAATCTCAAATTTGATGAAGTTGGCCCTCAGCTATAGCTAATAATAGAGCGTGCAAATAGAACTTACATGATACGCATTTTAGCGTTTCGAATTACCACGCGAATTGGTTGCTCAAATCCAGCGGAAAAAAAACACAAAAAATCCGACAATGCGCTTTCTAACTTATTAAAAGGTTTATCCAATCTTCATCGGAAAAAATTCTTTTTGAATCGCAAACGACAATTGTAGCATANNNTTTGAATCGCAAACGACAATTGTAGCATAAATTCTCATTGCTAATTTTACGGCACTATCAAATTTCTGCAATAATAACGAAGATAATAGGTGTCAACTATAATCGTTACGATAGATTATCGATGATGTGCATTGTACTATCAAATTTTGTTGTCGTAGGTTGTGCCAGCCACGAATTAGATGACCGGAGAGATTTGTGGACACGCAGACACACAGA
>JAARMF010002283.1:1560-29008 GCA_022844705.1 Toxascaris leonina
ATTGTAATAGACTCTTCGTTATACGATTGTTTCAGCACAAATACAGTGCATATCTTTTCACTGGACAATGGAAATGAGTGCAATCACACTAAGCCTTCATAGCTTATAGCACCTGATTATCGATGGAAGTAATTAGCGAGATTGTTTGCGCGTTCACGGAATCATCTGATTCATCACCTATATGTCCTCATCAGCTCAGAACCCAGGTCCCTAATTTGTGTATATGCATGTGCGCATAATTAGCTGGATTAGTGACACTCGCTTGTTGATCGCATCGATAGCACTTATTTACAGTCATTCGATGCCATCCTGATAGTCGTGTGCACTATTTATTCCGCCCATTTCAAGTAGCTGCGTTCACCGCACATCGTGGGCGGTGAGTCACTTTATGGTTTCCGCGCAGCTGCGATGCCATTCGGCGATATGCTTTGATAGTTTTGTTTCTTCGCGATGGTACTGTGACATAAACGGCCTTTACTAATTATAGTTATGCGAAATCAGCTAATTTGCGATGACTTGAGTGAACTGAAAAAACAATTAAAAAGTTGTATATCATTATTTAGATTATTATTTATCACTCACAACGATGAAGAAAACAAACGACTGAATACATTCTTATAGGTGAACTTTCTTCAATCTTTTGTTACTATGCACTACCACATATGCCTAATTCCCCTTCCCACTAAATCCATCAAAAAATTATGCTATCATCAGATGTTGCTCCCTCCTCCCTCTCTCCTAACTCCAACAGGAAAATCTTTTTTGAAGGATTTCGATTTCTATCGATATCAAGACTGCGTTTGGGAATTATTGATATTTCCTTTGCCTTTCCTCAGCCTCCCCCCTCCCACTTATTATGCACCACTTTGCGAGTTTACTTCTTCCTAGTAGCAAATCACGTGTTGTGTTTCTCTTTCCCTTTCTTCTTTTTCCCCTTGCGAATTTCGATAAACCCACCATCACTGTAGCCATTTAATTTATCACCTATATGACAAACACATTTCTTCCTTTCAGCTCCAGTGAANTTTCCTTTCATCTCCAGTGAACTGGAGTCATCGCTAAGAAAACTAAAGTCGAAATTAGAGGTGAATCAAATGAGCCGATTTATTGAGGCGGTATCATTGATTACTTTGTATTGCATTTATTAAATGAATTACTTAAGGCCTTCAATTTGCCTATATTCAAGTATCCTTTGGCATTCTAGTGGAAATTTCAATCTCTGTGAAGATACCGCCCACTTTTGCCTTTTGATTTCAATCTGAGCCATTAATCAAGTAATCTCGAGGGTAGATTCGACACTGATCGATGGACGAATTATTTATCAGAGNATCAATCTTTGTGAAGATATCGCCCACTTTTGTCTTTTGATTTCAATCTGAGCCATTAATCAAGTAATCTCGAGGGTAGATTCGACACTGATCGATGGACGAATTATTTATCAGAGTCAGCGACGAGCATGAATCAGAAATTAAACGAATCGCCTCATTTGATTAGATCTGTGCTCGTTGCATTGCGGCTGCATCAAAGGGAATATGCTTCATTGCCCCATTGCTAAACATCCTGAATTCACTGTCATAAATTATTGATGCTTTTAAACTTTTCGTTCATTAAAATGAATTCGATCACTCTCGATTCGCATACATTTCTAAACTTCTTGATTAGTTCTGCAAAAATCAGTTGAGCACTCTGAGGGTAATGCTCTCTTTATTATGCCGAAAATGTCGTATCTTTAGATGATTCATCCAAAGTTTTCCTCTCAAAATCTGATTGTATACAAAGTCAATTGATACTTTTCATCTTTATTCGGACTTCGGATTATGGATGACATCTCGCCAATCACAAAATTGTTGAGGGCACTTTAATTCTATATAGATCTCCTTGTGCGTTGTTTGTTTGACGCATTTAATAGAAAATTCACTCAGTTGAAACTTGAAAAGCAAAAATGAACTCTTCTAAAAACTTTTGAGTTTCCGAGATGGCTTAAAAGTGTATCGTCTGAACACAGGTATGGATGATTCGTGGCATTATTACACAAATTATTAAACGTTTTTTATCATATTGGATTTCCAACGAAGAAAAGTTGAAGTGAAAGGAATTCTTGATTGAACGATGATATCTTCAAGTAACCATGTGAGCTGAAATTCAGATATCTCAAACATGCGCAATAATTCAAATAATTTTTTAAAGAGCTCCTTCCTAATCGCCTGTTTTCAACATAAAAGAGAATCTACGAGCAAAACGTCGTGTTGTCTCTAAATGGCAGAACTAGTGTAGCAAATAAGGAAGCATTTCACATTAAGCATGCGAAGAGTGAGTGATGCTATTGTTTCAATGAGGCGAGCACCGCTTCACATCATTTCCGCTCTAAACCAAAGCTCTCATCGTTTTACTTGTTATAATCTCACGCATGAAAGCCATTTTTCAGCGTTAATTTCAGTTTTTCATTGCCTATAAAGTGAATAATGCTAACCGCAATTTCATTTCCACAAAGCTCATCTCGGTTGGTATTTGCATTTGCAGTGTCTTCACACGAGGCACTTACTCGTTGCAGTATTTCGCCTGCACATTTTCACGCTTGCTTTTATCTATGCACCAATAAAGCAAAACCGCTGATCGCTCGGCAACAGAGTAGTATCATAATACCGCAAAATAGCATTCGTAGATATTGCTGAATATTTTTCGTTACATTCATGTGCTCAAGCTGATAAACTGACTCAGTGGTTGAATCCAACTACACTTTAGAAGTAATCATGAATGAGGAACTTTCTAGCTGATCGTATCTCTGGCTTATACTCATATACAAGACAATCCTGAAGCTTTTAATATTCCCTTCCTGTGAAATCCTCAACTATCGCAGCTCAGCGTTCTATAACGAAAGTGGAGACCGTGTTGAAGTTGTACAATAACTCATTGCGAATGTCGCAATGGAAAACGCTGAGATAAAAGCCACAGAAGCACTTACGTGCATATTGTGGGATAGATGAAATAGGCGAATTGTTTTATTGCAGAGATGAAGGCAATGTTGTTACGTTCAAAGCTGTCAATGTTATGGACGAGTCGATCACTGGCCACTTTCCTAATCATCAATATGCTTCTAATTTGCATCCTCGTCCCCATCATCTGCGTTCAGATTGCACACACTGCGCTTAATGAGCATGATCAATACGAGTTTAAGGTGAGTCAACAACTTTGCTCTTTCCTTGCGCATCAAATGAACACTTTATTGAGGATCAACCTAGTTTACGCTCATTAGTGTTTCATGCAGCAATCGATCGGATTTCATTTGACTCAATATCTTATTGCGCAATGATCCCTCATAAAAGCTGCTGAAATGTCGCATTGAGGTGAATGAAGCTGGCATGAAACAATTCAGTGATAATGTAAAACACAGCAGCTGGCACCTAAATACTACAATAAGCAACAACGAGAAACAAAGCAAACAAACAGTGATTTTGGAGTGAATTTATAAATTTCAGAGAATTTTGATGGAATGCCTCTTAAAAGAATTTTTTTCAAATCCAACTACTAAATGGCGAAATTGGTTTCGCTGATATTCATATCTGATGGTAAATCGAATTCGCAGCATTTCGAGCATTTTATAGAAATTTGATAGAATCAGCATTACAAAGCTGTTATTTTCAGTTCACAAACGAGGATCCGCCCTCAACGGTTCTCCCAAGGCAAAAAGTAAAACTTTGCATTTCCCTCAAATTCCATTCTCCAGTAAAGACATTTTTCATGAATTTCGCTCAATTATTCTCTCATTTCAGGGTTATAATCTAATCGTTCTGCTCACATTTGTTATCGTCGATCTCTGTTTATACGCGATGCTCAAGTATGTTATTTGTTGCAGTGAATTATTCGAAGGATGCTCACCGGTAATGAAATATTTAATCTCATAAATAGAGCCTTTTAAAGAACTGAATATAATATGTTGAATTGTAGGGTCGATGGGAACTTCCTTTCGTTACAACGTTTTACTTGATAGCTTATTTATTTAATATTTGCATTTTTCCTTTCAACTTTGTTGAAATCACTTTGAGAATTGATATAACTGTGCTCGCAAACTGAAACAGTTCAAGTGAATTAAGCAATTGCAGCCATAAAGCGCAATTCACTAGAATTTCCTCCGAAATTTAATGCCGAAAGAGTTTCCAATGTGTTGATGCACTTTGCATATCTGAGCGTTTCGAAATTAGTACGATGTTCGAAGCGCTTTTCTGAGCGCCAGCTGCCACTAACCGTTTGAGTACTAACTAATAACAGCTACACTTTAAGACTTTCCGCAGCTGTAGTTAAAACAAGTTTGTCATGGTATTGTTATTGTAATTGTTTTTGTTTGCAAACAGTTTGAAATCTTTCTTTATCAAAACTCAAAGAAATTGAATTCAGCCCCACCCCCCGTTTAGTGCAACGTTTCTTCCTATCCATATTTTCCTCGCAGCGGGTGGTAAGTCATTCGCCGTATAGCAAGGATCTAGTGTGCACCCTATTCCATAGACTACTTCAAAANNNATAGACTACTTCAAAACGTATGGTCGCTAACTCTGTTTTTCGTGTAGAGAAACGAAAGGGAGCAGTAGTGCAGTGCTCATAAAAACGCGTATGAAAGGAAAGCTGTCAATATTTGAAAACCAAATTTCCAGCTGTTCTTTAAACATCGTGCTCTGAGGAGTTCAGTGCCCAGTCTATAACTCCTCGGTGCTGTTAATACTTTGTTGCAAGCGACTGTTGGTCATGACAGTCCAAATAAGCTTTTATGGGTCAAAGATCGCAACCGAATGTTGGTTATGAACGGGTATTTCGCATAGTAGTCACCCATTATGTCGCCTTTCTCCTCCTACCCATTCCTTCACTTCCTTTCTAGCGGCGGTCTTGGTATGGCAAAATACATATATTTCACTGTAGACTGGCTCTATATTAATCTAACCAACCGTTCAATGAATCGATAATTACAGAAGCTGCGGATTCCACTATGTACAGGATCTCAATTCGTTCCTTTGTTTATAGTTCTGAGGAATATTGATATGATCTCGAAATGGCCATCCAATTCCATATACGGTAATGGTTGACAGATTTCAGATTCCACTGCACAGTATTTCGTCTTGAGAGAGTTGCTGAAGGAAGGGTTTATAGCTGTTTAGCTGTAGTTATTTAGTTACTGAATAGGTTGTTATTCAATGCAGGGTATGGGTGAGGAGTATTGTGATCTGTGAGAGTAGTCAGCGATCATACGACTTGACTGTAAATCACGTTTAATACATTTCTGTGCGTCAAATTTGATAAATTTTGTGCTCGTTTTCACTTCCGGTTACGACATTTTTTGCTGACTCATCCAGTTTTACGACCTCAGAATATATCTTCTGGAAAAATTCTATCTTGCCTTGAAGTGTGTATCTTCGATGCTTGAATCACTACAACTTTCAAGGGGGTGGTGGTAGCATGAGGCAGGTTTAAATTTTAGCTCATTTTTGTTGTAATGGTTATTGCACCGTAATCTTTCTGAGTAGGTTGCCCTTGTCTCCGTTCTTCCTGAGAACCTCCGAGGCGCAAGTGCTGGTGCAACCAGTCACATAAATTGTAGTACATCAAAGTTTAGGAGAGCTCCAGTAATCATGAAGGCCCTCTAGAGATCAGAAGTGATATCACAAAGCGCCAAAATCATGGTGCAGATCAACTGACCGATTTTTGTTCATTGTTTTCCACGGATAACGACATCCAATATTTGAACTGTTGCTTTACGCCTAATTCCGTTCAGGGGCACGACACTTTTATGTTAGTATAGAATAATGGAGTGGTGCTCCACTTCCTTGTATCCTCTATATCTCCTTACCGCTCCCTTCTCTCCGTCAAACAAAATTTCTAATAATTCATCAAGAAAAAGCGCGTATTCTCATAGGGAGGAACACTGTCTTGTGATCTCTTCTGATATTCGTTTCTTTTGTCCAGGAGATTCGTTGAGCCGCGATGTATTTGTTGTGCTTACCATCGTTCTCCTCACGATTGCATCCTTTTTGCCGATGTTCTATGGCGAATATCATTTTATAAAGTCGATTGGTTCGGCAACTCTCACTGACAGAGGTAAATGTAACGGTGACATCGAGTACTGTCAACGAATCTCTCGTCAGAGACGGGCGCCTGGTATGCTACATATGTTTGTTTCTTAGACTAATACTACCTCCTTTCTCGTTAAGAACAGTTCTTGGATACAGCGGACATTCTTCGATTTCCTCTTTTCGTTTGCTCGTTCGCAGTCTAGCGTGCAGACAGACAATTTAGAAAGGAACAAAGACTGGGGAAGCGGGAGCAGAGGAGATTACTATAGGCGTCGTTAAGACAGTAGCATGAGAGAAGAAAGAGCGACGGCTGCAGCGTGCTTTAACATCATTGAAAGGAATGTTTCTGACTTTGAGCGTTGGTTGGCCAATAAAGGATAGGCAAGCTTAATTCCATGAAAGTAAATATTGCCTATGAGTGTTGCTCACCACTACAGCCCACTGTTCGTAACCTTGAGGAATGAGAACTTATGTACCAGCCAGGATACCATGCGATCAATAAGGCTATGGGACAAGCGAGGTTATGCATACCCTTTATTCCAAAATTCATACTTCTGCAGGCCTCATCTTCTGTGGGCTTCAGAATGGGGCTATGAGCCCATCTAGAAAGTAGACGGCCCCTATAGATATCGTGGACTTAATCATTTCATTGTTAGTTAGCAGCTGACGATGCACTCACATTTCGGTATGCACCCCTTCAACGGTGTCCTTTCAAAAAGTCTCAGAGAGGAGCGCTGTCGTGTTTTTTGACTGATACCAATATTCGATGAATTCGATCGCAGGTTGCATCGCATCTCTTGTCTCATTCCAGCATTGCTATTTCTGGTCATCAAACTTACGTTGTTCGCACTGTTCGCTGTCGAGTTATGTGTATTCAATATCAATGGCGATGGTATTCTTTCATCGGATTTGCCGATCATCGTATCGGCTAGCAACGTCCTTTTCGTTTATTTCAGTCATATGAAAGTGATCACTAAATATAACATCGAATCAGTGAAACGGTAAGTTTGCTTTTGTATAGCATCAAAACGCACCGGAAGGTATTCTCTAGTAAAATAATTCGCCTCTAAAAGGGTGTTGAACCCTTCAGCCTTGAGTGCCTGACGCTTCTTCCTGACGTATCGAAAAAAAGAGCAGTTGAGGGAATATATTACTGGCCTTTTAAACTATGATAGTACTTGTCAAAAACCACAGCGTTTACCTCCGATCATATTTAACCTTCCAGTCTAAGTGCACGATGTCCGAAATGATTAATACTCCGAAGAGCTATAAAAATTGAGAAATGCTAAAAAGTGCAAAGACGCCGCCCCCATAAAGCTCGAACTGGCGGAGGTACTGCCTCGCTTTCGGGCAGCAAGGAAGTAACGTAGGGTGGCATTGACAGCTCTTCTGAAAGAGTAGTTCAAAAATGACCCAACTGTTGTACGGCACTTAGACTTCCATATAAAAGGCTTACATGTGTTCCACAGACAAACCTACATGAGGAACTCAAAGCATAAATTTCAATTACATAACAAACCCGTTACCTTCCCAATACTTTGTTTGAGGTCACGATGTGACACCTTTTAATCGGCGCTTTTGTCGAGGAGTGCTTTTTTTGTGACGCATACTTCTGGCGTATGGGCATATCGGACGGCGCTTGAAATTTTGAACTACAGAAGGAATTGGACTATTCATCTTGTTTTCAAAGTGTACTTCTCTTCCTCTTTCCTCTAGCAGCAGTGAACTCACAGCCACGTTTCCTCATCCACTCCCGAGATCACCTGCATGCAGCAACACAATGAAGCAGAGGTTCATACAAGCAAAGTTCTACAACCGACAAAGCATTCTCCTCGTCGTCGCAACTTTTGAGCGTACATCGAAGTGGAATGACGGAAACTATAATAAACGAAACATTTCAGCACAGTAATCGTTCGTTCATTTCGATGTTTGGATGGCTCTCAGTGTTTGAGCGCATTCAAGCCCCATCGTGTGAACGCAGTCGTTGGTAGTGAACGTAACTGTGCAGCACTGACATATACGGGCGACGACGAGGTTCTTGAGGAAATCAGTGTCTGCAGCGAGGATGAACTTCCGGCTTGGGTTAGATCAAGGCTTCGTCTCCGAGTGTTTAGCGTATTGCCATGCTAGCTGGCTCTTTTATTAGCAAATTTGCAACTGTTTGATGAATACTGAATGCATGCATCAGTCATACATTATCTACCGCAAAACTTGATCGATGTTTATAAAGTTCCACTGTAATATTACTAACTGATTACACTTTGAGCAGTAACACTCATGGCTTTAAAATAAAGCACAGCCATCTTTGTTATAGCCATGTTGATCCAGTCCATGCGGAGGTTACGATTGAAATCCTTTTTGCACTTGGAACTGTGGGAAATGTTTCCCTCAAAGTGGAACATTACAGCGAGTAGCAGTAAATAAAGTACTATACTGCACAGCAGAGCTACTTTATTTCACCGTATGCCGGCTGTGAAATATGAGGATGGGAGGAATAATAATACGACGCACGTATAGAATTTTATCATTTCGCGAAATTCCAAGCTAAATAATCTCGAAGAGAGGGAAATACAAAGAAATCACAGTGAGTTAGATGATACGAACAGAGGACACAACTTGAAGAGACACTTAACAAGCTGCAACCAAGAAATACTATACAAATGGCGATGCAAATTTCTCGAGTGTTTCTTTATAATTCCTCCCCTTTGTGAGTGGGCTAATGATGAGAGAACAAAATAAAATAACAATGGCGAATCGATGAAACCCCTTTGAAAACGTTGAAATGAAACAAGAAACTTTGATTCCATTCCAGAGAGGAGCAGAAATGTCCAGAAACGAGCGATCACTCATTGCATGAACCGAACTTCTAGCCAGATGTATTCCTCACTAAGAATATACAAAAAATATGAAAAGAATTCGCACTTTCCTTTCATATCATCAACAATGAAAATAACTCCTCAACGTATAAATAACATCATATGTGCCCGGTTTACAATAAAAGCAACAGCAAATGCCAAAACAAAATAAACGATGAACCGGAAATAATTGTAAACTTCCAAAACGGAGAAAGACGAAACTGGTTAATTGAAATTCCAGTGATTAAGTATTCCCGTTCAAATGAAGTTGAAGGAGGCGGACGAGTACTATGAAGTAAATGCCTTGTAATAGAGTGATTGCTGTGTATCGACTCAAATAATTATTGATAAGCTTTAGAAACTAAGATAGTGATGTGTGATTTCTGTATAAGCCTCTTCCGTTTGAGACAAGGATCCAGTGGATTTACATATTATAGCAACATTCACACTTTCGAATGAATTATGGCAGTAAAATTTTGGTTTGAGAGAGAGGTATCTTGAAGATAAAACATTCTATGATGGAAATATTCATTCGAAACATCCATGGTCGGAGAATGAGAGAATTCCCATTTGTACCTTCGCCTCAAATTATCCGAAACATTTGCACCGCCTCCAATTCCAGAATGACGCCAACGCCAAAATGCTCCTCAAACTGCCTCAAATTCAAACTTTGCAATAAGAAACAATAACATTAGTTTGTCCAGCCTCGTAAAAAAATTGATAACCTCAAAATACATCACCAATGCGGTCGCACATAATCGAATAAATTTACAGACAAACATAAACGAATGAGCGATAAGCGAAAGTCTGCAAAAGATTGCGAAAACGCGCAAAACAACGCACAATTAGCTGCGAGGAGAAAAAGCAGACGAGTCAACTGCTCGTCCGTCCTTGTTGCAACGACCACCATGCAACTTCAACAACGTGTCTTATAGGTTATTGCATTCATTCGTTGATAAAAATATGCCAAGTAAAAAATCGCATGCAATTCAATATAATTCGAACGTCCAAACATTTGTCAATGGAAGAAGGAACTGAACAAACGACACTTCATTCTAACTCGTGAAACACCTATGAGCATATACTTTTGCTTGTGGCTCGTAAATGAACATGAGGGACCTCACCGCGACTGCAATTTACCTACTGCTTCCTGCAATAAGGGTGCCTTACCCTTTTCCACGATGAAACACAGCGTATAAAGAGGAACAGAGTTGAGAGTACAACATAAATCTGTCAACACGAGGTCATGTCGACACATCCAGCTTCTAGAAATTCCTAAATTTCGTTTATAGACATACAAAAGAAACAAGAAATACCCGAGCAGAGGTATATATGTGATGTTGGTGGGTACGATCCGAGCGTTATGCAATATTGGAAGCTATCCACTCGAGACCTTTTTCAATGCCTTCGCCCGTAAGCGCACAGCACGCTTGGATTTGCCATCGATGAGTCTTTATAGACGTCAAATTTAATTCACTTGAAATCTCCGCCGCCGTCATAGCACCCTTTACATCCTGCTTATTCGCCAATATTAACACAGCCGCCTTCGTGAGATCCTTCAATTTAGAATTAGGGAACAAAGCGTGAAATGTCATTCGAAGAAGGGAGAATGAACAAGATACGCTCGAGAATACTAGCACATCCAATTCGTTCTTTCTTGCCGAAGCAGCTTTCATCAAAAGACTCATTAAAGAGTACCGATAAACGCTTATCAGCAATGCACTTCGGCTTATTTCTATTCTGAGCGAAGATAGCATTTATTCTTCTACATGAAACCATCTCCTTAAAAAAATCTAAAATATTAAAAACGACCTTCGTTCGTCGCAGGATAAGAATGCTTCCATAGTTAACTTCTGAGTCATGAAATCAAAACTATTGCTACCACCAACTCAACTACTGAAGCCGTTAAATGGCGCAAACATCATAAGACGCTCCATGAGTGCAAGGTGGATCTCTCTCCCTCTCTCTTGTCCCCCCCCTTTCCCCTCCTCATTCCCTTCTCGGATATTATATCACCGTAAATCTTTTATAGCAATATTTTATTCTCATGGTGCATTGGTGACCCCCAGGGTTTGTATAGGTGATAGCCCGGAAAGAAAACCATATGATCTCGATCAAGACGGACAACTCTGCGTCAACCTTTAACTGTTTATACTACTTGAAAGTGTTGTAAGCAAATAAACCACATAAACAATCAGCCAGAGTATGTACTTGCAAGTGAAGTTCGAAATTTGCATCAAGAAAGTTTTCTGAAAGTTTGATGCAATCTACGGTCTTTTCGATCTCGATTCGTATAACTCGAAACTCTGATGGAGATAACAAAATGCAATAAAGTGCTCAGAATGCAAATTGCATAATCAGATTTAAAAAGTGAAGGACAAGCAACCATATCTTTTTAAAGAAGGACATCGCTAATGGAACGGCAAAACAAGCAACCGACAAACGCACCTCCGACGAAGCAAATTGTGCGTTATCTTCATATAGTTTTTTATCTGATCAACGAAGATAAAAAATACCTCATGTGAGAGCATACTGTACAATTGATGCTTGATAATATTGAGCCGTTCTGAGTCAGTACTGTCAATGACGAGAATAACGAATTGAGTATGCGTATAATAGGAGGACCAGGATGCCCTGAGGCTCTCCTGACCACCCACATCCCACATGATAAAATGAATATTGCGCCAAACAACTTCTTCAACATTGCTGCCTATTGTCGGTGACGTATGCACTGCCTCGCCCATCACTCTGCAAGCCTTTCACATTAATTTCCGTTTTAAACAAGGAGTCCAGATTTGAATAAACATAAGAAGAAGATAAATGGGATATTGCGTCCAAAGCCAATCAAATAGGCCACATTCGTGTGAACGAACGTAATGTGGCTTCTACCTTTCAAGGAACTCGAGGGATTAAATGAGCAATGTCCGCATTCATCGAAGGGTAGGGGGTGAACGACAGCAATGCATAGTAGGGTTAGGATTCTCACAGTACAGGAAGAATATCACCTGCGCTTTATTTCGAACACCTAGTTTACACCTAGTTTTATTGGTGTCATTTGCTACAGTGCCAAAGATATGTGATTTGATGACACCGTCGTAATGAGGTATCACGTGGCACGTAAACGCTGAACCAAGGAAGCTTCACACAATGCCCCACACGGTAATCCTATTTGAAAGAGATGGCGACAGGTTAAGGAAGAAGCGTTTCCAGCAATGAGTTCACATTCAACCACAAAATATGATCTATTTTCGAGGTACTTTCATTTGTCGCCTATTTTGTCACATTGCACTAATTGACGATCAGTCGAATCACATAGAAGCAACAACAAAAAAGACTAAAGAGGAAAATAGTAGTACTCACAACTGATAGAGAATAGTCGTTTTGCCAGCGTTATCAAGGCCAACGATGATAACTTTATGTTCTGAAATAAATGAATACGTATTGGAATGATAACTCTGCGCAGTGAGTGTTGAATGCACAAAAAAGCTGTGAAAGGACGATGAAAAAAGGAAGAAATTGTATAAGAAAGAGAAATAAAGGCATCTCTTGCAACGGAAGTTTTAAGCACGCCACTCAGTGCTGCTGCGCGTAGTGAAGTGAACAGAAGTAGTCTAGCGATGAACAAATGAAACTGTAGTCGTTGAACAACAATATGTTCTGCTGACTTATGAAGGCTTTGGGAACTACAGCAAAGTTGTAAGGAATCTTCAAATAAATTCTTTTGTCTCTAACAAATGGAGTTATCTCTGCAATTTACGGTGACCTTCTACTGCAGCATCAATTTTCCTCGTCACTACTAATTTGATTATAGAACTTGAGGGCTAAATAATCCTGCAACTGATTACTTTCACCTCTCCTCTCCATAAATTTACCACACTTATTATATTTACAAACTTATATACGTAATCAGAAAACTTTCTAAGCAATTAAAATAAGTTCCCTCATTTATGAAACAACCGATGTAACATAAATATGAATGAAACCCCTTACGTTATGTGCAAAGTTCTAAGAATTTCTAAGCAGCATTCAACTTGGAGCAGGTTGGTTCCGTTCAAGGGTGGACGGTAAATACAAATATAGCGAACAAAAAAAATCTTCAGCACCTTTATCAGACCACCACAATTTCCACAGTTTCGTTAATAAGATACCCATCGTCACTGAGCGGAAAGTATAAGTCGAAAGACGATCAATAACTAAACAATCACGAATGCGACGGGGTCGCAACGCAACGACGAATCAAAGTGCGTCCTTCACAGCAGCTATACAATAAATATTGCCTTTCTAAAGTGCATTACCTATAATGAAGACATCAGTGCAAAAGTGAAAACACAAGTACATCGGAAAAGATTTGACGACTCTCAATCGAACGTTTTCTATGAGCGATTGGTCAGTACATTATGGTACGATGGCGACAAATTGCGGCGAAATGTGACCGCATGTGAACGACCATGATAGAAAGCATGCGACGCGAAGATAAATGCGCTTCTGCCTTTGCACCCGTCATTTATCACCTATCTATTGCTCCTGTTTATTACTGTGGATCTGAAATACCAGAGCAAGAGCGGATGTTTTATAGTCCAACTTAAGACTCTGTTAAGTCTGTCATTTTCCTTTCTATTTGGAAAGAAACTATTTACTATAAACCCAGAAAAATTTCCTTAAGGAATAAAATGTTCGTCGAAAAAATGAAAAATTCACTTTTATTGGTTGTTTTTCCTTCGCTCATAAAACAAAAGTTTTCAACGGTCTCTCTCAGCAATTAGACTCTTTTCAAAAATGCCCTTCTAGCAAGCCGTTTAGCACATCGCACTAAAACGGAATTAATTGTTGCGTAAAGTATTTCCTCAGATTGTTCCTTGTTGCTTTATATATGCTCAAATGCATTCAACCATCATCCATTCCGCCATCAGCCGGAAACACGAAGCACATGCTATACGAGCGCAGACCACGAAAAAGAAACAATGAATACATCAAGCCAAGGAGACTTGCGACGGCTAAGTGTGAACTTTACACGCAATACCTTGTCCTAGATGCGAGGTGCTGGGCTTAGCGCATAAGTCTCCTACCATCCCGCAAACTGAAGGAAGAGTATGATGCATATAAAGTTTACCTGAAAGATGCACAACTTCGTCATGTTTGCATATTTCGGTTTCAATTTGGCTTAAAGGAAGCAATCACAAACCTAATAATGACAACTTTCCGGCTGGCAGCGTCATGCAGCCATTTCATCCCTCCACGCACAGCCTACTTCGCGTCTTCCTCCGCCAAACCGTAGATTTATGATGAGTATTTCACATGTTTTTTCATTAAAATCTCCAACTCGTTTCAAAGCGTTTTTTCTCAACGTACTGAAAGTGGCCAAGCAAAACCTTTCTTTAATAAACAATATGAATACTGCATTGAAACTACTTCCGAAGCACAAAGGCAGACGCATGCTCAGAGTTTATCTGAACAGAATGTGCGTTAACTCCTGCAAACCGACAACAACAGCGTAAAGCGGTAAATTTACATCGCCAATGTCTGTAACAGCTCGTCATAGCGTCGCCTATATATGACAACATTCTGGCTCCAGGTTAAAAATTCCGGAAGCTGAATGCTGCAACGGAATTTTGGCATAATCTCAATCGCCAACACTTCACACCGGTGCACTGTTTTTATCCTAAGCACTCACCGCCACATAACAATATTCAAAACATAGCATATGAAAGTGCAAAATAAGTAATTAAATGCGACTAACTAGTGCCGAACTCCACAGATTGCAGCAGCATAACTGCTAAATGAACAAGAAGCGATATTCGAAGCAAATTAAACATGTCTTACTATGCAACCAAATTCTGTCACTTTTCATATGTTGAGCGACTGTGTTTTCCCGTTCATCCGTCATGTCGTTACTATGCAGCTAGTAGCTGATGAAATTAAAAACGACGCCGAACGGCATCAACGCCGCCCATTTATTACACATTACGCATACGAGTAAGAATTCAAAGTTCCTAATAAAAAGGAAATAAAAACTAGCAACGCCTCGATAACTGCAATCCCGAGTACGTTTGCAATTTTCTGGGCGTACCAAAATCAAGAAAATCGAGATTTGCACTCAGATAAACATCCGCCATAACTGAGATGGGTTGCCAGGGCACAAGCCCCGCATTGCTTTTCATCAATGACTGCATATGAACACTACTCAAACACGCATACAGCTCAAATACGTAAAACCCAACGGGAAAATCTAAGAAAAATTTGAGAGCATGAAACGAGCCACGGCGAAAACACAGATACACTGTGCGTGTGCACGACGAATGACATGTAATCATGCCTCCACACAAACGAACCTCACTCTTCATCTCCAGGTTTTGATTATAGACACATGAAGTGCCACAACTTCATGGCTCATAAGTCAACAGTAACAAAGAAAAAGATAAAGGCAAAGACGAGGACCGGCAATAGCCAAACTCAATGGGCGCATGCCTCCATCGGATAGTGAAAACAATTTTTAAGTTTTTGAAAAAAATTCACTTGAACAAAAATGGCGAAATTCTTGGCGATACCCCAATAAACTTTTAAATTTTGTGTCGACAACACTGAAATTAACAAAGTATTTCAAACCTCCGAATATGAAGCTTTTGATGCATGACGCCAGATGGAATCATTGAAATCAAATAAAATCACCGAAAACAGCCAAAAACTGCTGACCGCAAACAACTGGAGTCACCACTGAACAACAAAGTAAGCAAACAATCGGCACACCGTTGAACTGTGTGACTGTGACAAAGATGATTTGTTGTCGATGCCTATTGCTATCAGCAATCGTGCACGGCTGTCAGTAGCGGCAGCACACTCGATTTTGACAGAATTCTTTTACTCTGTTTCAACCAAAACGCCATTTTACGAAAGGCTGTCTATTACAAGAGAAAACTGGATGGCTCAAAGAAAAATAAACATTTTTCGTATAACATACAGCTTCCTTTGTTACAGCTTACAGTCGCTTCAGTTATATAAAAGCTGCTATACTTTTTGTGGTGTTATAGGATTTTCATTGCGCGAGACTAGTGGAAGCTGCCGAATTCCCGTCTACCTCTCCGGTCAAAAGCGTTCGCGGACGCATAGCAGGGACGCTAAAGACGACGATAGGGAGTGCATCTACTCTCTTTCTTTCCAGCGCTAGAAGCGCATTGAGGACCGGTTCGCAACATCTCATGAAAATACAATTTCTGCGATTTCGAAAACCTCAACTGGAAGGAAACATCTAAGCCCAAAACGTTTTATGGAATTTGTTGAGATCTCTCCAGTATTACGTCGTTTGGCTTCTTCTGATAAATGTAAGCCGATATATGGGATCCCAAATGCTGCGATTCTTCACTCTTTACGGTTGCGCCTTCAGCTGCACTGTCTGTGGAGTTGCACCAGGTGGACGGTGAGATCGTCCTGCAACCGTCGAGAAATGGTGTTTTCCTGCTGTCTGTGGCGTTTCAATCTGCTGTTGCTGATACTGATACCACCGCTGCAACCACGATCACCGCCTCCGAGTTTATACGAGACCGATTGCCTCAAGCACTTCTTCCCACTTGATTTTGCGAGACATGCGTGTTTGATTCCTATCAGCGAAGGTGGTGCAGCCACTCACCCTGATCACTGCCGTTCACCACAACTCAAACTTGGGTAATTAAACCTTTATACACATGTGCATATAGTAATAATGACAAGGCATCGCGTACACACACGACAAAAACACGGTGTTAAGATAACAATAGATGCACATTCCTTCACGCTTCTGAAGGATCTCAGAGCGGAAAGAACGTCGAAAAATACGTTAAAATGGGGAATACAGCGGACTGATCTCCTGTGTTCTCCTATTCGTGAGGAAGGGACCCGGTTCAGGCAGCAAGAAGCGCAGCATAAACACCCGACAACGACCGTTGTTGAAATGCAACAGAGACGAAAGCAGACTTTTTAACAAAGTGCAAGCAATCATCTTTCAAATTTTGTCAACCGAAAACGAGAATCGCTCAGAACCACGAGAAAAACGACGGAACGAGTAAAGAAACGCACAGTACATGGAAAAGGGAACACGTACAACAAAAAACTATGTAGCAACGTGTGCCGAGCTGTATAATAATTTACATTCACAACGCCAATATGTAGAATCCTAAATTGGGAGAGATTTCAGAAGTAAAAGAAGAATGATCAAGTCGTAACCGAAAATGGGCTGAGAGCGGAACTGCATTTTCAGCCGTAAAGCTCGGCAAGAACACGAAACGAAGCACAACATCAAAAATGAGCTGAGGGCGAAACCCGGTTTCGAAGCCGTTAATTTATACGCTTCGAATCAGTTATCTTCGTACCATCATTTAAACGGCGACGCCCTCTTTTCTTTAGAGAAAAGGAAACTCACGTCTTTTACCCCTTTGAGCACCCCGACCTTTCTCAAAACACTAGCGCCATGTGAACCCGCTGTTGCCTCTGTTTGGAGGGGCTAGATGGTAGGACCGGCTGGGAAATGAGTCAACTCTGTACTTTTCGACTTCATAACTAGCATACCTTTGCAGCGTTCATACTTTGTAGTTTTTCGATTTTATTCACGATTACAATCGCGAATGAGTGAAATTCAGAAGTACAAAATGCGCAGCACTAAAATATAAATTCGGTCTCTTTTGGCATAAAGCGGTTTTGCTGCATCTAATGGGCGAAAAATTTGTTTAACTTATGTCTGCAAGTCGTTATACGAAAGAAGGAACATGAGCAATACTTTCCACCAACGACCATATATAGAAGGGAAGAGAGCGGGGGGATCCCTCTAGGCAAGCAAACAATACCGCTAACTGCTAGCGGGACTTTCTCAGCAAAAGCCACCATTACGTAAAGCCAGGAGCTATTGCTCTTTAAAGCCACATAATAGCCCATGGTCGGATTAAAAAAATCGACCCCGTTCGATCCAAAGTCGCTTTCAACGATGAAATCTTTCGAATGACCTTGTTCCCATCCTTTTCCCGCAACCCGTTCATCGTATTGCGATGACAGCATCAAGCTCATCTCCCTACTTATAAAGGCTCCTATTTGGGGCCAAATCTGTTTTTCAGCGATTGGTTTTGCAAATGTTTTCAGTTAGCACAAGCAGGAGGACTTACTCATGTAACTGGCTGACTCGTGTGCGGTCAGTGCACTGCAGCGAGGTGAAATAACGAAGCCAGCACCATTTAGCTATGCGAAACAAGAGAATGAGGCAGGTGTAGCTGAGTCCATGTTCCCCTCCTCCATCTCTATGCAAAACTATTGCGCCTGCATGGTGAAAAAGTGGGAATATTCAGACAATGCTGACGGAATATTTGATAATCGCATACATCAAGCACACAGGTGAAACAAATATCAACAGGCTGCCTTTCGTTACGCATCAATAGAGAAGTGCATTTTAAAGAGTGTGCGAACACAGTGATGCAATGACAACAAAAAATGTGACGGCAGTGAGCAGTGCGATAGGATCGCAGAGCTGGACCCGTTTCGCGAAGACTCGTCCCGAGCATGACGCATTCTGCTTGATCTTATATCGCGTAGTTGACGAGCAAACGACACAACATTCAACCCCCTTTATGCAAATAATACGAATAAAGCCATCTGCGCTTCAACCATTAGCATCTTTTCAGCTAATAAACCTGAACATTTAAAACAAGGAAGCCTGCACTGCTGCTATTCAGGAAGACCAATTTACCCGCAAGAGCAGAAAGCTTTCCATATGCAGGGTGTGACCTGCATGTGACCAGTGTAGTCACACCTACGGTATGTGTGGGGTGCTGATTTTGGGTTCTTCGCGCTCACTGACCACAAGGTGGATCAGCCACCGCATCTTCAAGGAGGTGGAAAATGATGTTGACCTTCGACCGCACACCGAACAGCAGTTCAGGTCTCGACAATCCAATAATTCAAGATTTAGTTCACTACTGACTTATTCCCAACAGTTTCTAACGATTTGGATATCACCAGCGCTATTCAGCTGCCACACTGTAGTTCAATTCAGTATTACGTTTCTACCTTGCCCACTCAACAAAATCTGCCCCACCTCATGCCCGCAATAAGCCGCAATCATCGAGTCAGACTAAACTCTGGCATACCGAACACGTCAGCTCAAATCAAGACTCTCGAGATGCGTTTCTGATTTGACATCTCGCCAGAAAGTATGCATATTTTCGTTTCAAAATGAAGCGCCGTTTAAATGCTCACTTGCCAAACTGCTGAATCCGTTGGCCTAATTACTCATCTGTCCTAAAATTGAACGTTTCAGAAGGTCCATCCTGACCTGTAATGCGCTAATGCGGTACTGATATTGGGAGGGGACATCGGAGTGATCAAAAACATTTGACTCCTATTATTTGACAAGCATCACGCAATTAGCCACACTGACGTCACAACAGCTAAGCACTACAATTTCTATGTAATACTTGCAAAGGTTAGTGGTCTTTTTTATATAATTGACTAAAATCTGTGTCGAATCTCAGAGAAGGAAGTCACATCAATGTTTTCAGAACGTGAACAGCAGATCCTTATTTCCTCACCGACCCGGACCAGAGCGGTGTTGAGCTGCACTCGCTGTCACATCAAACTGCGAGCACGTCCACTACACCACCAACAAATCGACCGAGCATGAGCGATGTACTTGTGGAAAGTAAAGATCTTATATTTTGCCTCGTTTTAAAGGAAAAGAACTTTGATGTTTGACCATTTTCTTATGAATTCTGATCGTCTAAATCTAATTTCTGACCCTACCCACGGTACCTATACACTGGTCCTTCTTTTATGCAATGACCGCATATTGATTTCAGAATGCGAAGTCCTTACAAACTTTTCTACTAGCGATCATTTCGAAATTACCTGTGAAGGAAGCATTCCTCTGACTATCCTTCTTTTGATTTTCGTGGAGCAAATTGGGAGAAGGCCATTTTAATGCGTTTCAATATTGATTGGGATAGATGTTTCCATAAC
This sequence comes from Toxascaris leonina, assembly GCA_022844705.1. Classification (NCBI taxonomy): domain Eukaryota; kingdom Metazoa; phylum Nematoda; class Chromadorea; order Rhabditida; family Ascarididae; genus Toxascaris; species Toxascaris leonina. The sequence goes on from JAARMF010002283.1 coordinate 21,440, forward strand.
TGCTATAATACTGATGAAATCTATGAGAGCCTTCTATCATTTGTATATCTTGTGATTGAAAGCTGCACATCTCTGCGAAAGAACCGGGTCAAAGCCAAAAAATATCCTCACTTGCAGTGGTTCGATGCCAAAAAGCATTTTCTTTGGCGTGACCGCTTTCTTTCTGAGGCCTTTACAGCTTTTAACAAATGCTAAGGACTTTGAGAAAGAGTGCTGAAAGATTGCAAAAAACCGAGAAAAGCGCCTTATATACTCCGATAACAAAAAATCATTGTTTAAGTATACAAACAGGAAACTCACCATTCGAAGAGATATTTTTGTTTTAAATACTGAAAATAATTTGATCATCACTATTGACCGGAAAAAGTGATGGTGTTTGCAAATTACTTTTCTAAAGTATTCATCACTGATAATAATGAGGTCTCTGTCTTTTCTATAAGATGCGGTAAGAATTTATATTGGGTTTCTTTTTAGCTGCGATGTGGTCAGCGCAGCTATTAGAAAGCTCAGCGATAAGATCTCCTTGACCTCAGACTCGGTTCCTTTGTACTTCATGAATCGGGCCTCTGAAGGTTTATGCAGCCCACTTTCCCATATATTCAAAACACACTCTGGTCAGTTGTTCCCTACCATCGAAATGGAAGACGGCCATTGTGACACCTATATTAAAATAGGGTTCAGCGAACAGGGTGCGGAATTATCGCCCCATCAGCCAGACTTCATCAATTTGTAAAGTCTTGGAAATTATCGTTAAAGAAAATGTTTTATCCCATTTCGATTCAAACGCATTGATTAGTCCTGCTTAATATGGATTTCTGCCTAAAATGTCCACGCCGTCGCAGCTGATATCTTGCTTTCATATCACTCCGCCGTAAATAAAAACCAGCAGGTTGAGGTGGTTTACATCGATTATGCTAAAGCCTTTGATACAGTCTGCCACCAGAAACTATTAATTAAACTTAACGGTTATGGGATACGTTAACTTTTGAAATGGCTGAGATCTTTCTTATCAGAACGAGAGTTTGTGATAAAAATTGGTGAATGCTATTTACAGCCTCACATTCTTAGTAGCGGAGTTCATTGGGAAGCATATTGGCCCATTACTCTTCCTTATTTATGTAAATGACTTATCCGATGGTTTGTCGAGTGCACGAAGGCTGTTTGCGGACGGCCTTAAGATTTATCGCTCACTTAACAACCCTGCTGCAGATTCTTACGAGCTTCAGAACGACCTTATGTATCTAGAACGTTGGTCGCATATCGGAAGAAAAAAGTAGTCTCTTTCATACGAACTTTCAACATGATTACCCTCTACGTCTAAATGGGAATAAGCTTTGCGGCAGACGTTATCAGGGACTTAGATCTGCATATCAGTTCAAACTTCAAATGGACTTTTCACAGTACTGAAATAGCCAGAAAAGCCTCACGAGTAGCTAATTGTATGCTACGTCCGCTGCAACATCTGTGCATTGAACACTACGAACTTGTTTTTATCGTCTATTGCCGCCCTCTCCTTGAGTACTGTACACAGGTACGGTCACCATGCACTGATAAAGACGATGGAATGATTGAAAGGGTACAGGTGCAATACACAAGATCTGCTTTTCACAAGGCCTTTCCTGCTTCCGTTATTCCTTCCTATCACGAAGGATTACAGATTCTTGGTCTGAAATACCGACTACTTTGATTTGATCTCCATTTATGCTCTAAGACAGTGAAACGCTGCTGCAGCATCCAGTTCGACCCATTCAACACACGCTGCCGATTTCGTAATTTTCAGCTGCAGTGTAGGTATCCGACCAAAATGGGTATATTAATTTCATTTTCTTTTCGAGTCATTCGGGTATGGAATCAAACTACCAGTTGATATTATGGAAGCTATAAATCCCAATGATGTTAAAGCGAAATTAGCCCGGTTTGACTTATCGTCCTTGAGAGGAGTAGACTGCCAGCCAGNGCTGACCATTATGCTAGTAACATGTGTATCATCTCGGTTTGCCTTTTTTTCAGCACTACCACATTCGCATTACCTGAATGTTATCATTTTTGAATATCGCCAATCTCTTCACATACTATTGTATGTTTCTTTGTGGTTCAATAAAGCATTCAAAATTGATGTGTCGAAATGATGCGATGGATGGCCTTAACTCAATAGCCCAATATTAACAACCAACACAATTTAATCTCCTAATCTTTAATGATGAACTCAGTCGACAGTGGTTGCAATGAGCACCAATATCAGCGTAACTTCCAAAAGATCTGCTCATTGCCCTCGCTGATGAATTTCATTATCGGCACAAGTGTTTCTCTTTTCGAAACGANCCTGCTCATTGCCCTCACTGATGAATTTCGTTATCGGCACAAGTGTTTTTTCTTTTCGAAACGACGGGACTGTTCATTAGTGCTTGTGCTCAAATTAATGGAGCACGAGACCAACCAAACTCTCATCACTCCATTCTGACCTCCACTTTTGTCTCAGATTGAGCCATTTACATATCTGGTGTTTAGCGAAGTCGCCCTCTTTCGAATACAACCACCGTCCATAACAGATTCTTATATGAGCCCCACATCATCAGGCTTCTCTCAGATGACTCTGGCAAATTTCGCCCTTGCACATATCGTGTACCGTTTTTTGACTCTCTTGTTCCCAAAATTGTGCGAGCGACATCATGTTGTCCGTTTCCAGCTTTGAGAAGATCAGTGTCATACTGTGGCATTTACGACTTACGATTTCCTCTACAACCTTTCATAATGTCTCTGATGACCCTCCCGCTCGTCAGACAATTCCACTTGTGGGTTGTTTTAAGTGGTGGCTCTATCACTGATCTCCTTCCTGTGTTAGTCGCAAATAACAGTTCTTTCTATTTAGACTTTCACAATTGAGGATTCAAGTCCCACCGCTGCTTTCCTCATTAATAAACGCATTCAGCGAACGGCACTAAGATTGCGGAAGGAAGCAACCAGATGTACCTTTGAGCGAAGACAAGCTGCCGGGAGGTGGAATGCATTAAATACAAAACTTCGTAATAAAACTTTACTAAAAACTAACAATCTGCACGATTTTTGAAAAAAAAGAAACAAGAGACAGCAACAACAACAACAACAGGAACACCTCCGACGCCGTGTGGCATTCCGAATACTGTCGGTATTTGTAGTGAAGAACTTCAAAGATCGGGTTGAGTACGCAGTATGGATATCCTGGCCTGGTGATAGTATTTAGAGGTGGTGTTGCGGAACAGGACGTTTCCTTTCCTCAACACCTTCAGCGCTGCTAAACTACAGTAGCCAAGAGCACGACCTCTTGCCGAACAAAATGAGTAGTCGCCCCGAACTACGCGACCTATTATGAGTCTGAAATGAGAATTGCTTATATTTTAATCATTGGCATATCCTTAAGAAACAGAGTTTCATCGCAAGAATACTCGAGTTAGTATACAGTAAACGATGAAGTCAAATACCCATCTCGAGGCACATATGTATGTGCAGATTGATGATGTTTTCACTACTTTTGTAGTGCACATATGTCACCACTACAACGACCAAACTGCACGAAACTGCTAAAACCCATGCGAAGTGCCAAAGCCCGAAAAACTTTAGACAGTGCATATGAGGCAACATAACTAATACTTAAACAAGCATATACTAAATACTCACAACGAAGAAGAAATCCGATAAAAACAAAGCAAAGCAACAAATCAACAGATACAGCACGACCTGAGTGGAATCCGAATCAAACTACGAAACTCAGCTGTTTAATTCCGTCTAACATTTCACATATTAGCAAGACGAGCGTAAAGCGCCGTCACAGCCTTAGCTAAAACCTTACTGCGAAGCCAGGCCATAGCCGCGCCTCGTTATACAGTTCGACAGTAAAATTACCTGGAACAGCTTTCGCGATATGGAATCTGATCTGACGGATCAATCTCAGTTGGTTTACTCGCAGAAGCGTTGCAATCTTTCTGTGCCGAAGTGTCACCACTCACATCCTCAGCTTCTCGACGTCTCTTTGCTGCCTTCGATTTCTGTCGCTTCAACCTTTTGGCAGCTACTCGTTTACGATTCCTTAACGAATTCCATTCAAAAGATTTAAATGCCCAACGATCCACTTGTAACCGAAGATGAGTATTAAGCGAATAATTCAAATACTTCAATAAGTGACCCAAACAAACATTTCCTCTCATGAAACAGCATAAAGCAAAAGACAGCGCCGCGAATGGAAAAAACGAGTAATAACTGAGAACTTAGTCACCTTAACATTTCTTTGTCAGGGAAAAGAGCACTCAGAGAAATGAGCGTTTCCTCCTTTGCACAATTCAGATCAATGTAATCTTCTTCCATACGATTTCCTCTTTCTCTCTAAAAAGGAATTCCCTTCATTGTTATTTCAACAATATCGAATGCATCTATTGCTTAACCATTAACTACATTTGCTTTCAGATATAAGCATTCTATAGAAATATGCCATGAAATAGTGCTGTAATGTTCGAGAAGACGCCATCGACGTTGGCAAAGGCACTTGCTATTGAAAAATCAGACTTTTAATTGCAATGTCTGAAGTGCATATGATCAATAAAACCACTATGGTCACTGCAATAAATTAAAGACCACTTAGCTTTAATCTTGCTTCAATTTGAACTTCTTAGTGAATATATTTCGAGCTTTCTATGACAGAAGATGAAAGGTGACACGAGGATTTCTTAAAAAATATAAGGTAAGCGGTATATAACGAGAATATAGCCAAATAAACGAATAACAACCAATATGGGTGGCAAATGACCTTGCTTCTTCCAATGATCCACATTAGACAATTCACTTCGTAAGTCAACATGAGTTCATCTGAACTCTCTCTGCACCACATAATACTAAATTTCACCAGCTTTACTAATGTCCTTCCACGTATGCTATCTGTGAAACTCTGAGAGGCAACTCCACACCTCAGTAGTAAATTCTTTTCCTCCAAAAGGCGTTCATTTTTGATTTGAGCTACTGAAGTGAGTGAGAAGACTTCCTCTTAAATTTTGGAACTCAACCGCGTTCACCAGTTCTGATTATTCATATGAAGTATTACTGCGGATGCCACCTTCAGACCTTCGATTATGAGAAGTAATGGCTGGGATTAACGGAGTTCCTCTGTTATTTTGGGGAAATGTAGACTTGTAAGTCCTGCTATATTAGTGCAACACTTGCATTTATATCGGAAACGCAAGCTGTATGGCAAATGACTTGTGCCAAAAACGAGGACGAGTGTTAACGTGAGGGAAATGCAGCCCATGAATGGCATAGTTATAAAAAAGGATGAAATTCGCTTAATTAATATTAATAAAGAATTCAAAAGAATGCAATTCAAAGGAACAGATTTCTTTTAACAGCTTTAAATCACCACAGTTCACAATAGAAATTTTGGTAGCAGATTTCAGGGATGACAACTGATCGCTTTTCCATTAAAGAATACCTGCCCATCCAGTTCAAATGCTTCATTTTCCGCACCCGAACAGGTTTCTCCTTTACGGCTATCGCAACGTTTTGGTTCCTTAATTTTCAGCGTTTTCTCATCAGATGGCAATGCGGCAACTGCTCTGAAGTCATCATCTGCGGGTGCACAGATCAAGGCAAACCGCAGGGGACGGCCCGTTGCCAACGTATCGATTCGTACAGGCACCAAGGCCATTCGATTGTTTTGCATGATTTCGTCTATAATGGTATCACATGAAGGCACTCAATGAACGGCAAAACTACCTGACTGATAAGCACACAAAACGATAAGCAAATCAGCAATCACCAACGAACTAAATTTGTTAAATAGTGAATGGAACATAATGCTCTAGCTTGTCGTATGTTATATATAAATATGCACATACAGCGTCCACCTCCCTCTAAACGGTAATAATGCATTCCTCAATAATGAAACAGCTGATATCTATAGAAAAGGTGATAAGACGAGGGCACAAGTACCGTCTGCTCAAAATTCCTGTGCAACCACCATAGGCAGCTCTCATAAATATAACACGACAAAACTAATGCACATCAAATGGTATGCTACACAGCACGTTTCTTAACCAATCCTCATGCCAACCACTACTCGCATTAAGGTTAAGCACTCGTAGAATCAAAGAAATTCAACAAACCCGGTTGAGGACNCTAGGTTAAGCACTCGTAGAATCAAGGAAATTCAACAAACCCGGTTGAGGACCCTTTCCTGCGACCCACTTTTCGACAGCAATCAACTGACGGCGATCTCTTAGGACAAATGCGCTTCTGTCAGACTGCCGATCACACCAGTCGGCGGCTAATAAATTCCACTCAAAGCTGAAGGGATATTTCACCGATAACGAACTCCAATACTTTACACGACGATTGTACGGTCGTGACAGGTATTTATCCTGGAATTTAGGTAACTTTCATTAGATGCAAGATTTATGATTCTTTTTGAAAACTCCTCAAAAAAGGCATTTGCAGTTTATCTTTGGCAAGTTGTAAGCATACCGTGCCACAATGAAATGTTTGAAACGGGAGACTCTTTCGGTAAGCCTCCCCTCTCTTCAAGCCCATTCTTTCTGCTTTAGAAATAAAAAACGATATTTTCACAGTCCTCAGCAAAACCTGGGAAGAATATCAACCTCTCGTTCGACATTCTCCTCCCACCCTTCACACATTCTTCGAAAATTTATAACCCATAAGAGTTTCATTCGAAGTGACTTAACAAAATGTTGGGGCTTGACAAGATTTTAGCTTGCATAAAGTCACCATAAAAAGAATACAAGCGATAAGCGGCTGTCTGTTTGTCGCTTCTTCGTTCCCGACCTTTTCATGATGCTCAGGAACTGAACTGAGATAAACCCAAATTATGAGGATATTCCAAAACGTGAACAGCGTCACAAAGTGATATCAGTGGTAGAGAAAATCAGTGAGTGCAATATAACGATATTGTGAACATGTCCATTTCCTATGTTTTTGTGCTTTTACCCTGGAAAAACAAGCACACGCTGTAAAGACTGCAACCAGGAATAGCTCACAGTCGTTCGTGGGCGAGTTTTTGGCCAACATGGGCAAAACACAGTCGAAACTTGGCCACCCCTCAGAAATAGTGACAAACACAGCAGCGGCCGCTGAGAAACATCGAGCTTAAATTACAACTGCCACCAGTGACTTCCCTTTGTCAACAAAGAAATGCTAAGATGGAATTCCTTACAGTAAGTTCATCGTACTCGTTGTTCAGTTCATTACTGCCAGCTATACAATCGGGAATGTCGGCTGGAAAATTGAGTCGATTCGCCTCGAATTCTGCCGATTTTTGATCACGCAAGGCTGCAGCATGGGCAGTGCCGTATTGGAGTGCTACCCAAAATTCCATACCTGAAATTTGAAGGGAAATAAGCGAAAACACTGCCGACTCTTTGGAGTGAAAAACTGTTTAAATTTGAGAGGAAAAACTGCGAAGTCGATCAAATTTTAAACAATCAGAAGAACAACCTTCATTCGACTATTTTCATCAGTAAAAATAACATTTCTAAACAACATATAAGTGGAACAGCTATTTTCGGGATTATTTGATACCTAGTAGACTCGCAA